>JAYESA010000005.1:303410979-303566835 GCA_036927795.1 Iris macrosiphon
GGGTAGTGACAAGCCTATCCTCCTTAAAAAATTTTGTCCTCAAAATTTAATGTCGATCGTACTTCTTCTAGGTCAAACCCCCAACAATCACAGTTAAGAAATTCTACCTAAATAACGTACAAGATCATGGTCCTACTGGTCGTGTTATGACAGTCTTAATCAGGGTCACTACACTATCTACCACAGCACAAAAGAAAAGTCTAACAGGTACTAATGAAGCACACCACAAGAAATGGAAAAGGACAGAAAGAAGAACAAAAAGAGACTGACCTGCTAACCCAACACCCGTAGCATAGGCCTCCTCGACCGTCAACGCAAAAGCCCTGCCCTGATAGGGTATCTCCCTCTGCTGGTGCGGGGCATGATGTTGTGCCACAGGTGGCCTAGCTCCAACTCTCTGATCTTGTGCTCCACCAAATGGAGGTGCAGTAGGGCAATCTCGTATCTGGTGAGCAGGGGATCCACAGAACAGACACACCTTCAGCCTCCTCCTACAAACATCTAATGTGTGTCATGCCTTCCTGCAGTAGGCACAAGTGGGCACTCTCTGATCTTGACCCTGCTGCCCCGGCTAATGCGCTGTCTTCTGCAAATAGGGACGCTTAGTCGGTCCCGTACTACCACTCGCACTACCTGAATCATCCTTGCCTCTCTTGGACTTGAGATCCAAGTCAACCTTTGCCCTCTGAGCGTCCCCTACGATCTGGTCGAAAGTCGCCTCTTGGTCACTCCTAGTCAAAGACTTGACCGCCATGACCAAGCCCTTGTGAAGCTTCCTCGCCTTTGCTGCCTCACTCAAGCCCTCCACGAATCTGCCCAGATGGCAGAACTCCACTGCGTACTCGTCCACTAGAATGCTTCCCTGGACGAGGGCCTCGAACTGGATCTCCAAAGCACTAAGCACCACATCTGGGAAAAACTTTTCCTTAAAAAGCCTCTTGAAAGCCTCCCAAGTAAGCCCTGGTGCCGCGATCCTCGTATCAGTGCGATACCACGTCAAAGCGAGGTCGAATATCTGACTGTCCGCTGCCTCTATCTCCATGCTGTCTGGAATCTGTGCCAGCCAGAAAATCCCGTCAAACTGCTCTATCTAGTCATCCGCATACAGGATCTCCTCTGTATCCCGGAACTCCTTGGGCCGCATCCTCTGGAAGTCAATGATGTTGCCCGACCTCGGATGCTGAGTCTGATCTGCCTGTGGCTGGATCTGAGCTACTCTGTCCACTGCCGTCATAGCCACCTGGTGGGCATTCTCAATGCCCAGCCTCATCACATTCACCTGGCAGTGCTGCAAGTCCATCATCTTTCTGAAGAACGCAAACAACTGCACAGCGTCTACTGGTACAGGAGGTGGTGGAGGAGGTACCACCGGAATGACTTGGGTAGTCCTCGGATCGACAGGTGGAGGAGGATCCCCGAGGGAAACAGATGTCCCCTCAACTGCAGGAGTGGTGAACGGAGCGGCAGCAGCTGCCTGAAGTCGAGCAGGATGAGAGGTAGCAGACCTCTCGGTGGCAGCTGCTGGAACGGTACGATGAGATCGTGTCTTCAGAGGCATTCTAAACACAGATCAAAAGAAGTCAATACGGCACAAGATACGATATTATCAAGGAAGGACAGTAATATTTCAAAAAAAACAATTTCAGAATAATTAGAAATAATAAATATTATATTGGAATTGTTCCTAGTCGTGATTGAGTACTCTCACTCTTAGCCTATATCCTATATCCAATCGCAGGCTCATAGCTGTACTCTAGACGAGCACAACTATAAAATTTTACTAATTGTGAATCTCGACCCGCATGGGCCGCCACCAAAAATGTGTCACGATCCACACCCGAAAAATCGGGCATGAGTCGTGGGTACGTCCAGCCTACGCCGCAGCATCGGCGGTAGAACGCTGTCTAGGTCTACTATCTAGCTAACAAACTCACACAATAATATAAGTACCTGTCAAGATCTCAACTCCAAACGGAGGAACAATATGATAAAGGTAATATGAATACTCAATCATGATCTAAGCACGTTCGATAAGAAGGAAGTCTAACAACTACAAGTCTAAACAACCACTACTACTAAATACAACAACAATAATAATAATAACAACAATATCCTGAATCAAATACAATACAAAGTCTCAAACCAAAAGTCGGGGACAAATCCGGTACCAAAAGCTAATAAATACAATTGAGGTCCTAGTGATCCCGGCTACCAACCCTGAAATCACTCCTGAACTAGGGGGTCCCTGTCTGCACCATCGACAGGCTGAGGTCCATAAAACGTCGGACACCAATCTTTCGAATCCTCTGAAAAATATATCCAGTCAGGATTGGAGCAAGTACACCTCTAACAACAGTTCCAGTTAAATGATAAAAACTATAAAGCAGTTGTAGCAAGTAGCACAAGGTGAAGGAAATGAAGTATAAATAAGAAAATATACATATGTATATGTCAACTGGTGCATAAAGGTAAAGATGCATGAAAATCGGAAGCAAGATAATAATGACTGCAGGATACAAGAAATCTATACTAAGAGCAAGTGTGTGCACAATAACGTGAAGTGAGTCCAGCAAGAGTAAATATAATGAGTCTAGTCCATAAAGTATAAGTGAGACAAGTCAAGAAGTGTAAGTGAGTCCAGACTAGAATGAACAAACTAGTGTCTCTGAAATACCTGTTTCAACATATAAACGGCTAGGGGTAAGTGTTTGATAATAAACGAAAGAAATTAAAACTAGGTTTATACGAACCCTTTTCTTTGGTTTACAAACAAGAAAAAAAAGTACAATTAACCCTATACGAGGATGTTAAGTATAAAAATTTGATTCTGGGGAAATATTGCTATAGGAGTCTGATCTGTGGTCGATCACTTTGTTCCTTGGACCACACGATGACGAAGAAGTGCTGTAGAAGACGAAAACGAAGCTTCAAAGACTGCAGGAGGGATTGGACTATCGTTGCCAAAGCTCTTTATATGTGCTCTCTTGACCTTGACCTCTGTTGTTCTCCTCCCTTTCGCCCGCTGTCTCTCGACCTTGGACTTCCGTGACCGGAAAGCTCTATTTATAGAGTCCAGCTACAGTCGGCGTAGAAACTGAATAGTGGAGAGAGCTGCACCTTTTACGCGACGGTTATAATAACTGCTACCCACGTATGAATGATCTCTTGAATTGGCGTATGACGCGTGTTCCATTATGAAGTAATGCGTATAATTGCTCATCGAAGATTACGGCATGCAAGCCACGTAGATAACTGCCCCTCGCATAGAGATGGTTGGCATAAAGGCCAAATAACTGTCTCGTTGGCGTAAAAGCCAAATAGCTGTTCTGATGGCGTAAAAGCCAAGTAGGCGTAGAAGCCGAATAGTTGTCAAGTTGGCGTAGAAGCCGAGTAGCTGTCATGTTGGCGTAGAAGCCAAGTAGCTGTCATGTTGGCGTAGAAGCCAAGTTCTGCGTAAAGCTTGATGCTGCATGGGTAGGTAACCAGCGTAAAGATAGCCAGTTATCCTTCTTTGACTGAGGTTTTGAGTGTATTCTAGGACAGATAGCCTTACCACACACCTTTGCAAATATAGCCTGAGTTGGCGTATTTCGAGGAGATAGCATACGGCGTACTCCTATAGTTTGAAAAATAGCCAGGTCGGCGTATTTCAAGGAGATAGCGTACAGCGTGCTCCTATAGCTAAAAATAGCCTGGTTGGCATAATGAGCGGGGATGGTGATGTGGACGTATTAGCCCTAATTATATCTTACCTAGTCATTAAAAGTAGAACCAAATCTCATGCATTAAATGCAGAGATCTGCCCCCATCTCGCGCATTAATTGCAGAGACGTGCCTCGAGTTCTGTACGAAGAACAGCTTTTAACGTGGCTGTTGGTTTTGTCTCATCCTGAGCGTAAAGCTCACATCTGCCTGCGTAGAATAGGCAGCGTATTCCTTGAATACGTAAACGATGTCTTATATCAAGGGTTGCGTCACTAGACGACAGTTTGGAGTTCTGTGCAGGGTCATCATTACAGCCTGTCCTCTTGATCACCGTGCAGTACTCTTTGTCAGGAGTCAGGTTCACTGCTTTGTCTGACAGCTTCATTCGAGGAATACGAAGAGTTTCTCGTACAACTTCCCGCTGTATTAAAAGCAGACAGGTTTTACGCCAAAGTGGCAATATAGCAACCATTTTACGCCGAAGCAGTCTGGAAATACTGTATTACGCGGGTTGTTCCGGAGCTATGTTTTACGCTGAACTAGCGTTGAAGCTCTGTTGTACGCCAATGGCTCTGAAGTTATATTTCACGCCACCCAATACTGGAGCTCTATTTTACGTGGGCTTCCTGCATGTCGAGAGTTTTACGCGTATGATTCCCAGCATATTTTTCATGCTTCTACAAGACCCCCTTCAAAGTTTTCAAATTCCTCATAATTTAAAATACTTTGAATGAAGAATGAAACGGTCAAGTTTGACTCGTTCCGCGAGGCTGATTTCTCGACAAATTTTTAGGAGTTTATTGGGATTCGGTGTGTTCTCCTCTGCCTATATAAAGGCGAATGGGTTAACCAGTTTTTCCCACACTTTCTTCACCACAAAGAGAGAGATGG
Source organism: Iris macrosiphon (assembly GCA_036927795.1). Classification (NCBI taxonomy): domain Eukaryota; kingdom Viridiplantae; phylum Streptophyta; class Magnoliopsida; order Asparagales; family Iridaceae; genus Iris; species Iris macrosiphon. Next base: position 303,415,576 of record JAYESA010000005.1, read on the forward strand.
TTGCCGAGCTTCGTCGGGTTGACTTGAGGAAGAAGAAGATCATGTTCTTCCAGCATGTAAGGAGCCGTAAAAAGAGACATCTTCGAACAAATGTCCTCTGCAACGATGGATCATGGAAGGATATCATAGCTTCCTTTGCTCGGGATGATCAGCAATTTCATATGGCGATTCGTCCAGGAGAGAGGAAGGGTCGCATTCGACCACACAGCTTGCAAGCTGTATTTTCTTCCGTTATGGCACTGGACGAGGATAGGCAGTTTGGCCCTGTCTTCCAGTATTGAGTTGGGTCTGAACACCCAACACAATTTCTAGGGCATGCCTGCCATGGCGTATGGAGGGTGGGCTTGCGAAATTGATACATGTCCAGTTCTGTATCCTTCCGCCATTTATTATTTTCTTGTTAATCGGCTGTGGAAGCCGATTAACTACTGTAGAAGACGAAAAAGATCTACACCAATATAAGAACCTGGCAAAACAGATTCTTGGTGTGATCTTTAAACAAAAATGAGAAACCCTTTATAGAAAAAGGATTTCCATGATATGTAATCATGAAGATGAAAAACCCTTTGTAGACTGGATTTTTATCATAGGTAATCATGATTAATAAATTTGTCTTCTTTTACGCATCTGATGATTTGCCATATTTGCTATGAGGCAGTCTGAATAGTGTACAACTTTGGCACGTCTGAATAATTTTACGCCGACTCTAATAAAAGAGTATCTGATCTCGTCCCATCTTTTACGCGTAGCAGAAGACGCGTAGAAAAACTCCTTAGCATTTAAGTTGAAGATCCAAACTGTCATATTTTTTGGACGAGGAGTTGCGTAGAGTTCTAAACTGTCACTTCTCTGATGTAAAGAATTCTTGTTCAGATCATCATCTTCACGAATGGTTTTCCCGAAAATCCCTTAAAAAATACGAGAAATTTCTGTCGACCAAGCCATACTTGAACTTTTTTATAAAGTATTCTGACTAGACTTTGGATGAACTTCCAAATAACCCAAGAAGAAGAGTCGTATTCAACGTTGAACTTTGTATATTTCAGGTACTTAGAATATTTTGTAGCCAAAAAGGAGCATCTTCTGCGTAAACCCTTGTAATTGGCCGTCTGTAGCTTTCGAGCGTAGAATCGTAGATTTGTAGCCTTTGAGCGTAAAAAGCTTCCGAGCGTAAAATCATAAATTTATAGCCTCTGAGCGTAAAATCGTAGGTTTGTAGCCTCTCGAGCGTAAAAGCTACTGAGCGTAAAAGCATCTGGGTGTAAAACCATAGACTTATAGCCTCTGAGCGTAAAACCATAGATTTGTAGCCTTTCGAGCGTAAAAGCTCCTTAGCATAAAATCATAGATTTGCTCTGCGCGTAAAATCTGGATCCGCTGACTGTCCGTCTTCCCTAAATGATAGGCTAACGTGGTCCCAAATCATAACCGAATATTAAATATCGGATTTGGTTAGGGATTCGAAGAGTTATCATAACTCTATAAATAGTCCAAAGTCCTGAGAGAGAAAACTTTTATATGCCTTAACAAAACCCTTGCTTTTCAAGAACCCTTCTTCTTCGTCTCTTACTTGAGAACTCAGAATCGCCATGGCACATAAACAGGCTTCCACTGCTAAGGGAAAGAAGGTCGCTTTCTTTTCCTGCTCCACTGCTCAAGTACGAGCAACTCCTATCAGGCTGAACGAGCCACGATCGGAACGCAGTGCTCCGCCGTCGAGTTGTGATCCTAACATTACAGGTAGAGACTTCGGGAGAAAATAAAATCCTTCGCACACGTTGTACGTGCACGCACAAGGTCATCTTTCGTACTGAGAGCCTCTTCGAGGAAGATGATGTACGGAGGTATTTTATTATTACGCGCACATTCCTAATGTGTCGGCGTAAAAACTCTAAATTTTTGCAGTCTGGCGTAAAAACTCAAACTGTCGAGATTTGGCGTATACTACAAACTTTAAATTTTATGCGCTGGATATGAGTACCGGGGTAAAAATATTAAAATTTTGTCAATCTAGCGTAAAATCTCAGATTATTAGATACTGCCAACCTTGAGTTTTACGCAATGGAGATGAGTTCCAGCGTATGACTCAAATTTTTGTGATCTTGGCGTAAAAGCTCAGACTAATAATCTTTGGCGTAAACTATAAGAGTGTATCATCTAGTGTAGAAACTGACTGATTTTCTTGCATTTTGTAGTGGACTTGCAGATCTCTTCTTTGGCTGAAGTTATGGGCTCTGCTGCCGGGATGTTGAGCTCAAACTATTTGGAGGACTTGTCCCATGTGACATTCCCTATTTCTGGAGCCAATTATCCTGAAGAAAGGAGAACTTTAATCTCGTCCCAAGGAGAACGCATGCTGCTGAGTATGGTCAGTGGGGAGCCCCTGACATACATAGACGGGACGGAGTATAAGAAGCCAGGCTTCTTGTTCGGGGACGTTATCGACAAACAGTCCCAGACTAAACCCAAGAAGGAGGATTGGGTGTTTACTGTTGAGGGCACGGTCATGTATCTGCCCCGGATGCTCAGGGATTATCCTATCTCTGCATTCTTCCATGCCACACATCCTAGGAAGATGTCGTGGGTTCTGACTCCAGATCTTTACGGTCGACCGGGAAAGATTTTATATAACAAGGAATACGACCGGGGGGCCTATATGAGCCGTCCTTCGGGCCCTGTTATGCCCTTTAGGGGATTACTGCTGGGTAGTGTCCCGAGTGAGGATACGTCGCGGATCCAGCCAGTTCAGATATCGACCTTCTGCAATGATTTTATAGGGCAGGGAGGAATGTACCCCAGGGTCAACCCTCGGACCAGTGGATGGCTTAGCCCGGGGAATCTTCGATGGGCCAGTTTAACTGTCTGGGCCCTGAAGCACTTCCAGACGGAGCTGGAAAGTATTGGCTTGTTCGCAGATGTGAACGCCATAAGTGTTGGGCTGTCTGTCAACCCTAACTTGTTTTTAGCCTTGATGGAGCGATACAACTCGCTCACTGGGACTTTTGCCACTCCGTTGGGTGAGTTGGGCTTAGCCCTGCATGAGATGGCAGAGATTTCAAGGCTGCCAATGGGGACGTTCCTTATGAAGAGTATATCCCTACAAACAGGGAGTTGAGGGATACAAACCCTCGGGCAGTGGCAGTATATCAGGAGCTGATGTGCCACTATCTTGCCTGCACCACTTTCTACAATGAGCCTTCTGATTTGGCTCACATCAACAAGTGGGCAACCTATCTTTTCTTCCACCAGGCCAAAAATGTTAAGCCGAACAAGGTGGTAGATAGTCGAGATAGGCCTTTGAACCTCCTGAGCATGCTCAATGCTAACATGGTCGATGACCTTATTAAAGATGTCGGGGCTTCAGATCATATTTTTGATGAGGAGATAGGGGGTTACCCTGCAGGCACAAAAGCCTTCAGCTATATGAGGCATTGTCGTAACCCTCTGTCAAAGGAAGCTCAATTGGCTGGCTTCCTCTCCGTCTGGCTTTGCCGCTGGGTAGTGCCTGGCATCGCATTTGCAGATTGCATCCATCACAACACTTTATGGCTTACAGTGCGTTTGGTATTCGGAGCAAGATTGGGCCTGCTTTCTGCTATGGTATGTAGAATACAAGCAGGCCTGAGAGCCCTTACTGATGAGCTGCTAGCTGATGATACATAGCGTGAAAGCTTTCCCCGAGTGGAATTACTACTTGATGGGATGGTTAATTCTTCACAACACCAGGGTGATGTCTCTCGGTCCTGCCAGTGGTTCAGGAAATAACTTCTTATTGAATTATAAGAATTCCTCTTGGAATGTGGCGACCGTCATAAATTATCGGCGGGCGTTAAATGTTGTCCACAGCTGGAAGCTCTTCTGTATCGTTTCCCCTATACATATCAATCAATAGGGGAAGAAACTTAAGGATGGGGGCCATGGGAGGACCATTCTTTTTCCTGAAGCCTTCTACTGGTTGGTCTGCATTAGACCTTCCCATTTGCTGTACAGAAGCGATGACCACTGCTACCTGGAGCCTTATTTGCCCAGTCGGTTCGCCAGGCAATTTGCGTACGACCAGTTGCATATGGGGAATGCCATTACCAGCTTCAAGTCCAAAGATGGACTTATTAATGGAGCCAGAGGATGGCGGTACTTCATCACGGGCTGTACTGGTACAACTTTTGCTGTGCCTGCGCCTTCTTTCTCTATGGAGTTGTGTATCCTGCACTCGTACGCGCAGTTCTATGCGTCCATCAATAGCTTCCATCGCAATTTTGATGTGCATGGAAGTTTTAGGATGCCCTCCCATAGGTCTACTGCAAGGTAGGAGGTTCCGTCTGTTTCCTCGGACGAGAATAAGGACACCGCCGGGGCAGACGAGTTCTTGACGACAATACCGAGAGGCATAATAGCTCCGCCAGCTGAGCCTCTCATTATCCCCCAGAAACGGAAGGCTTCCAATCCGAAAGAGGCTTCTTCTTGCAAGAAGAAGATAGCCAAAGGTCCGAAAAGGGCTTCCACCAGGGGGCTCTTAGGAGCGAGCCTGTCGTCTCCCCTATTAGAGATAATTCTTTGATTAGAGGTCCTTCGCCTTTTAGAAAGGGGACTTCCATGGTTCCGGCTGGCAGTGCCGGAGATTCTTTGCTCAAGATCGCTGCTACTACTGCTTCTGGTAGTGCTACGAGATCGCCTCCGAGGCCGAGCATAGTAAGATTCCATATACCTTTATCCAGACAAATAATGGGAGTAACCCCTACTTCGTCTGTAAGTATTTCCAGCAAGATTCCACCCGATGAGCCTCGAGTGGATCTTGGTGAAGACTGGGAAGACTACCCGCCAGTGTCAGTTGGTGCACCCTCTTCTCCAGGTATGACAGCTTGTCTAGCATCATTAAGAGATGATTTAGCTATTCAGGCTGCGGACGCGATATATATCCCATCGGCCATGGATAAATGTTGCCTTTACGCCTCTTTTAGGAAAATTAACATCAAATTGATATTAACTTTCTCTTGTCTTCTTCAGGTGAAGACATCTCAGGGGAGGGCGGAGTTGACACAACCTTTGACTTTGTTGCAGATACTGCCGATGAAACGGCGGCGTTTGATATTGAAGAGGCATGCTTTGAAGCTACCGATCCTTCGTCTGCAATGTTATCGAGTGTCGTCTTGCCAACGGCAGTCCAGATATCTTCAGAGGAGGATGAGCCCATCATCATGACTGTGCCTCCTTCGTCGAGTACACCAGCAACTTCAACCATTGCTGGTGTTCATTCTTTTGTATCGCCATATGTAGAGGCAACGACCATGGCAACATCCTCCGCGGTCATTCTTGGAAGGAGATTTCCCGACATTGCAGCCACTCCTAGCGTACATCCGGTCTTCGATATACTGATTGAACAATATACCAGCCTGTTCTACCTCAGTTTGAAGGAGTTAATTTCTATGGTGCTGGAGAAGAACATGAGCTTTGATAATCTATTGACGTCCTCCCAGCTTGCGATAGCGCCGATCAGAAATTTCAATAATGCTGGAAGAGCTGATGCGCTGGAGCAAATAGTTAATGGTTTAGAACAACCCATTAACGAATATTTGTAACTATCTCGAGGCAACGTCGATGAGATGATTCAGGCCGAGTACGACTCATTGACTGCAAAGCTTGCTGAACAGATGGAATGCTTAAATAAATCCATCCAGACACAGCAGCAGGAGATAGATGAAGAGCAGGCCATTTTAGAGGAAGTTATTCCTCTTCTAATGAAGTGCGAGGCCGAACATGAGGGAAATGAAGCGAGGGTCCACAAATTGGAAGCTAAACTCGCTCAGGCAAAGGAGTGGGCTCTCCAGTCATCGGCAGCTCTAGATATGGTGAAGGGCCGAATGGATACAGCTAAGCGGAACTTGGCACGTGCTGGAGTCATCCGCGCCAGTTTTGTTCATGCTCGGTCCGAACTATCCCTCTTGAGTGATGACGAGGCATGACTGGAGCGGGCTCGCGCTAATATCTTGGACTCTAGGAATGAAATGATGACTGCTTTGGCGTAGCAGATTCGTGATTTGATTGCTCCTCCCTGATGATATACTTTTTGCTTCTCCTGTAATTTCTTGGAGATAATAAAAATATATTTTCTGACTTTGTGGACCCATCACTTTAGAATATGATAGGCTAGGGTGAAAGTGATGTAAACCCCCTCACCCGAAATTAGGTTTACTTGGCTTACATAGTGGAATTAGGGCTAGTTTGAACCCAATTAGAATTTAGAATACGACATTTGATTTAACTGTACATTATTTTATCGCGTAGCGCACCTTACCGTTGCCTCGATAATTGGAGCACCTCACTGGCCATTGTCTATCTACAAATTTCACAACATTGTCCTAGACGTGTCCGCCTACCTTTCTTGTGCTACATTTTAGTCGCACAATAAACGTCGCGGACGTTATTTCCTAATCCTAAATATAATCACGACTTTGTACCCTTGTGCGTTCCAATCGAAATTGGAGTCATAGTCTTGACCGTTTTGTACGATCCAAATTTTATTAATATTCTACATTGTATCTTCTATGCCCCAGACACTTGTGTTCGACCTAATTTTATTTCTCGGTACTCCTAATTAATTCCGGAAAATCGTGCACAGTAAATTTTAATTAATTAAATCTAATTTCTGTCTTTGTGCAATTTTCTAATTGTTGGGGCTTTTATGCAAAAATGCGTTGAGATATCCACACAATTGGACAGTACGTGAAGAAACCCAATTTTCCCTTCACGTGGATTTTTTCGTAATTTTTGGGATGTGCAACACGCGCACATCGCCCTCGTATATTTAAACCTATCCTTGTATTTAAACAAGGCAATTATAGCCCTTCCAAACATCCCCAAGCAAGCCCAAGGCCCATCCCAAGGAGAGCGTTGACCAAAGTCAAAATATTTCTAGGTCAAGCACCCAACCCAAGTCAAACATATATAAACAACTTTTCAACCCTTTCCCTTTACTTTTTCCAAAACCTAAGAATTGATTCCAGCCGCCCCCCCCCCCCCCCCCCCTCTTTACCATTACTGTACATCCCCTCCATCCCGGTGCAACTCGACCCGACTCCGCCGGTCGGTCATCCACCGGAGCTCCGCCTGTAGACCGCATCTCCACCCGCAGACCCGACTAACACAGCCTTTCTCCTCGCCTCCTTCCTCCTCCCTCGAATCAAACTCGCCGGCAAGCCGACCTCCCCTTCCCGACCTACCACGACGAGCGGACCCACCACCGTCCCTCGCCTCGACTCGCCGGACTCGCCCCGACCTTTGAACTCCTCCGCCATTCTGTCCCTGGATCCCGAGCCTTCATCTCCCCGACAGCCATGAACCTCCATGACCGTCGAGTTCTCCCCCTCACCGGAGACCCCTCGATCCAGTTCCCCGCGGCCAACTCACCGGCCTCGACCACTGTCCTCGTCCGCCGTCCATCTTCGCTCACTACCATCACCTCTCCGCCAATGACAGCAGACCCCGTCCGGCCGGAACACACGGTCATCTCGACGCGCCGGATCCCGTCAACAACACCCTGTCCTCCTGCACGTTGTCACGCCGGACTGATTGTCCGACCCACCTGAACGCTGCACTGAGGCCGCAGCCGAGCCTCTCCCCGACTCCACCTCCTCCCCCTTCGCCTGAGAAAGACTCGGCCAACCCCACCACCATTGCCTCCCCTCGACTTTATCTCAGTTTCCCCCACGCTCTCCATTCACCACAGCCCCTCTCCTCCTTATCCTCCTCTTGTTGGCCGGACCTCCCTCCCCCTCGCTGGCCGGAATATCAGCAGCCACCACCAGCATCAATATCATCATACTCATCATCATCTTCACCAAGGGTATATCCAAATCATTACCAACACCAACCCTAATCACTTGTTCAGCATCCATATCATATCATCCTAGTCATCATTATCATCGTCCTTGTCATCACCATCGCCATCGTCATCGACATCGTCATCATCCCCATCCTCATGATCATCAATATCCTTATCATCCTCATCCATGCAATTATTATTATCTCATTATCGTCATCATCATCGTCGCATCATGGATATTATCTCATCATCCTCGCCATCACCATCATACACATCACCATCTTCGTCATCTGTAATCCTTATCATCGCTTCCCTCGTCATCGTCATCCATATTATTATCATCATCGTCGTCATAGTCATCAACTTCAACCCTCATCATAAACCCCGTCATCGTGTTTATCGTGGACCGACACTCTTGCCAGACAACCCGCAGCACTCACCCCCGATTTTCGTACCTGTGCACGCTGACCCCGGACACCTGTTGTATTTATCTGCGAGATTTCAGGAGCAGATTATTGGGACTACACAGCCACTTGCCAGGCAAGTATACCTTGCCTTGTTGTACTGTTTAAATTCTGTATTATTAGTTGTATGCTTATATTATATAACTGTGCGCGTCCGAGAGAGACTCGGGTGCAGTCAGCGAATGCGTTGACGTTAGGACTTGTGTCTGACCTAGTGTCTAGTAGACCCTCCTAAAGTTGTGGAGTTATTGGTATGACTCCCTAGGGCTTGACATGTATCATTACACGTCACAGAGTGAGTTCATGTAGGGACGCGTGCCTCATACTCAACTGGCCATCGGTGTGAGCAACACGTGTAACGGTATTTAGCTTAGTTGTTTATTTCTATATAGACTTGTATTATAGTATGAGATGTCCACATCGTGTTCATGACTTGTATATCTATATTGGGCGAGGAGGACAACTAGTAGGCGTATGGGACACCCACTTCCTCTATGCAGATTCCATACTCGACGGAGTGATATGGACGTTATATACTATACAGATTCTACGTTCTTCGGAGCGATATGGACGTTATATACTGTGCAGATTCCCCGTTCTTCGGAGCGGTAGGACATTATTATTTTACAGTGCACCCTTGTATTGGGGTCATATTTGGCATATACTAGCCAGTTAGGCCGATTGGTGAATTACGTCAGCATATGTCTAGCCTACGCTTTTCCATACTCTCAAAGTTGTCCTCAAGTTGCATTTTACTTAGATGGTTAGGTCACCCTGGAGTTTTACAGTATTTACTTTATGGCATGCTTTTCTGTATCTTGTTATGTCCCTCTGAGGACCTGGTCCCTTTCCAGGTGTATTGTTCATGAGTATTCGCAGGAGCACAGGTCCGGACTGGTTGCGTACGTTCCGAGGAGTCCTCTCTTTGAGTCCCGTGATTGTTAGATATGGTACTTAGTTTGTAATTATCTTATTTATTCCATATTCTAGTTCGGCAGTGGATTTGTTTCCATCCGACTGTCATTATTGTGATACCTCACATTGATATCTAGCTCGTAGATACTAGATATTTATTTATATTGATTCTATGGATGAGATCTAGATTATACCATATGACTTATGTTGGATTTATACCACTTATGGATTTTGTTATTCATATACAGCGTACGTGTGTTATGGTTTCTATATATTGGAGTGCCATATTCATACGGCTGGCATGATCACGTGTCCTAGTCCTACGTATTTTTGGGACTGGGGCGTGACATGTTTTTGTGGTGGCCTATGCAGGCCAGGAGCATATTGCCTCGGTTACGTTACTGTACCGAGCAAGTCTGCACATAGGATTAGAGTATAGGATCTCATCCACATCTGACTATGACTCATCTTCTTCCAATCCATTCTATTTGAACGAATGCATCCTGCTTGATTCATGTGCTCCCCTAATAGTTCCTTGAGTGTAGCCTTCTCCTAGAAAATAGAAGTCTATGTTGTTAGATAATAAGTAGGGTAACCTTCCTATTAAAAGTAACTGGAACCCTGACACGTCACTAAGTTAGAATATTTAAGTAAAACCCTAGCGTCCCTATCTAGAGAATGGCTTACTATTATTCCTTGATATAATTATGAATGACTTAAGAGTGGTGTAGGCACTCTAGGGTTAGCTATAAATCATACCAACATTGACCATAGCAACCAGGAACCCATAGAAATCCAAGGGTTAATAATAGGGGACCAAACTTAACCCTTATAGTGCGATAGCATTATAGAACTATACATTAGATGCATTGTCCTGATATTTGCAGACCGTACCCTAGGAAGCCAAGAGGAATGAAACATAACATTTCCTTGATCATTCCTCAAACACAAGGTTTAGCACACCACCTTCCCCTTAGGAAATCATGAACTTATCTAAAGTCTTCCTATTTTTGATTTTATATCTTGTTCTCTGTAACCTTAGCGCTCGCTATTGTGCGATGACTAAATTTTTTTCTTCTTTCGTCATCCTTCGAATCGTGCCACATAACTCTTATGATTGAAGGCCAAGTGATCTTATTCTATATTAGGATATATAGTTTACTAGGATGATAATTGTAATCTTGAACTTTGAATTATGTGCTCGGTAGTTAGAGCTTGATAGTTGAGTTGTTCCTATAGATTGTGATCTGATTATTCTTATTTTAAAATTGCGTAATTTGTATCCGTAACTCGATACAAGTTATATTTCCCTTTTCTTAAAGGTCATTAACGCTTTCATTCTTACTATTGACACATGTATTCTGTGAGCACTATGATCAAGATTTAAGCTGACCGTGACCTACATGATACCATAGGAGACCCAAATAAGTACTAAGATCCGTTCCTCGTATAGCCCAATAAGAATTGTATATTATTTACCAGAACCTTATTAATTTGTAGGATCCCATTAAGACTGTCACAGTCTTAGTTAATTATTTTTAAGTTGGGTAGTATGCCTCACAACATAGTATCACATAGCCCTATTGACCCATTAATGAAGTATTATAGGATGGCACAACTTTAGACTTGCGTAAGAAGATAGTGTTTATTCAGACTGTAGAAATTATAGGCGCAAACCCCTATTGGGTTGACTAACGACTTAGACAAGGAGGGAGTATGACAACTGTAGAGATTGTAGAATCTTAATTTTGTATCTTGTTGGTTTTGTGAACTTAAATTATTTTTGTACCTCCTTTTATCATAATCTAGCGTACTTATATTTTTGTACTACCTCGACTTATACTGCTGTTACAGCCTAGTTTTTGCAAGCTCATCCTTTTATCAAGCTTGTTCACAACATATGTATTATTGGACGCATACACTAATACATTTCAGAATCAGAATACTACGGTCTGATCAGCCATAGTGCGCTTGGTTCGCCTTCGCGTAACTACTTTACGTGGATTGAGATAGATAGTGATTAGTAGACGAATGTACTTGTCCTCTAGATACGATTGAGCATATCGTATCTGTTACATAACTGTACTGATGCGAGCATGTGAATAGGAATTACCAAAATAGGATTTCAATCCATAACTGCCTTGATAATTCCTATTGAATTCTTTAAACGCCTTGATCCCCATACTCATAATCTATTACCTCCCCCTTGAAATCTTTATTATTGTTTTCCGTCTTCCCTTATTTCGGAAAGATGAAGCCTCGTGCTTAGCATAAGTTGATACACAGATAGTACTAGATGTACCCTATGGGTCAAATACATTATTTGATGATTATTTTGTAATCATGGGCATAACACATGTAATATATTTGGTGTTAAAATTTTTGAGGATTGAGTAACAGGATTAAGTAAAATTGAGGAATGAGATTTCTAAAATATAAGAGCCTTATGTGATAGAGGGGTAGATCCTAAGTTGGGTAGCAGTTGCATTGTCAACTCAAGAGAAACTTCTCTTAGATTGTGCTCGAGAAAAAAAAATTGGATGTAGAGGTTCAAATCATTATAAAATCGAGAATTCTAGAAGAATGATTAATATGATAAAGGATTGATGAATTTTAAAAACCGGGATATGGCAAACCAAATACTGATACGTGAGCATATAATTTAAAATTTTAATATTGAAGGTTGAATCAACGATTTAAACCTCGAGGAAAATAAAGAGAACTCTGAACATGGACATGGACGGATTAAATTTCAAATTTGAGGATTAAATTAAAAGTTAAAATGTTGATTGTGGGATTTTCTATTTGAAAATATTTAGGATAGAAATTGAATATAAAAATTGAAGAGTATGGAATTCACAAGTTGAGGATAGAAATAATAATTGATTATAATTTTCTAGAGGAAATTTTAATAGTTGAAGATTGCGATGTAAATTCTGATTTGGGATGTCATAGATATTTGAATTAGATTGAATGTGGATTATTAAACTGAGAATGGAGAAGACAACGCGATGTGTTGACGTTCGATTTAAATAATGGTTCAATTTGAAAGGGATTCCGACGGATTTGAATAAGTTAAATTTTGGAAGAGATTGCGATTTAACTTGCCTTACGTACGTAAGTGAAGGAGTTAAACCAATTATGCCATACTTTAATTTCGAGGACGAAATTATTTTTAAGTTGGGTAAATTGTAAACCCCTTCACCTAAAATTAGGTTTACTTGGCTTACATAGTGGAATTAGCGCCAGTTGAACCCAATTAGAATTTAGAACACGATATTTGATTTAACTGTACATTATTTTATCGCGTAGCGCACCTTACCGTTGCCTCGATAATTGGAGCACCTCACTGGCCATTGTCTGTCTACAAATTTCACAACATTGTCCTAGACGTGCCCGCCTACCTTTCTGACCTTTGTGTGACTTATGATATTGCTTTCTTGTGCTACATTTTAGTCGCACAATAAACGTCGCGGACGTTATTTCCTAATTCTAAATATAATCACGACTTTGTACCCTTGTGCGTTCCAATCGAAATTGGAGTCATAATCTTGACCGTTTTGTACGACCCAAATTTTATTAATATTCTACATTGTATCTTCTATGTCCCAGACACTTGTGTCCGACCTAATTTTATTTTCAGGTACTCCTAATTAATTCCGGAACATCGTGCGCAGTAAATTTTAATCAATTAAATCTAATTTCTGTCTTTGTATAATTTCCCAATTGTTGGGGCTTTAATGCAAAAATGTGTTGAGATATCCCCACCATTGGACAGTACGTGAAGAAAGCCAATTTTTCCTTCACGTAGATTTTTCCATAATTTTTGGGATGTGCAACGCGCGCACATCGCCCTCGTATATTTAAACCTATCCTTGTATTTAAACAAGGCAATTATAGCCCTTCCAAACATCCCCAAGCAAGCCCAAGGCCCATCCCAAGGAGAGCGTTGACCAAAGTTAAAATATTTCTAGGTCAAGCACCCAACCCAAGTCAAACATATATAAACAACTTTTCAACCCTTTCCTTTTACTTTTTCCAAAACCTAAGAATTGATTCCAGCCGACCCCCCCCCCCTTTGCCATTACTGTACATCCCCTCCATCCCGGTGCAACTCGACCCGACTCCGCCGGCCGGTCATCCACCGGAGCTCCGCCTGTGGACCGCATCTCCACCCGCAAACCCGACTAACACAGCCTTTCTCCTCGCCTCCTTCCTCCTCCCTCGACTCGAACTCGTCGGCAAGCCGACCTCCCCTTCCCGGCCTACCACGACGAGCGGACCCACCACCGGCCCTCGCCACAACTCGCCAGACTCGCCCCGACCTCTGAACTCCTCCGCCATTCTGTCCCCGGATCTCGAGCCTTCATCTCCCCGACGGCCATGAACCCACATGACCGTCGAGTTCTCCCCCTCACCGGAGACCCCTCGATCCAGTTCCCCGCGGCCAACTCGCCGACCTCGACCACTGTCCTCGTCCGCCGTCCATCTCCGCTCACCACCATCACCTCTCCGCCAATGACAGCAGACCCCGTTCGGCCGGAACACACGGTCATCTCGACGCGCCGGATCCCGTCACGATACCCCGGCCTCCTGCACGTTGTCACGCCGGACTGATTGTCCGACCCGCCTGAACGCTGCACCGAGGCCGCAGCCGAGCCTCTCCCTGACTCCACCTCCTCCCCCTTTCGCCTGAGCAAGACTTGGCCAACCCCATTGTTTGATAATAAACAGAAGAAATAAAACTAGGTTTATACAAAACTCTTTCTTAGGTTTACAAACAATAAGTACTATTAATCCTATACGAGGATGTTAAGTACAAATTTTAATCTGGGTAAATATTGCAATAGGAGTCTGATCTGCAGTCAATCACTTTGTCCCTTGGACCACACGATGATGAAAAAGTGTCATAGAAGAAGGAGATGCTTCACAGATTGCGAGAGGGAGTGGATGCTTGATGCCAAAATCGTCGATCACTACTCTCTGTCTGAGCTCTTCTCTCTCTGTTCTTCGATTTCTTTTAACTCTTTCCGACTTTGGAATTTTCAACCCTTCGGCCCTTTTCTCCACACTCTCGACCTTTCGACCCTGGACCTCTGTCAATATAGGTCTCTATTTATAGGGTTTTAGTGATAGTAACCGTCCAGTCGGCGTAGAAGCCGGACAGTGGAGAGTATGGCACTTTTTATGCGGCGGTTATAATAACTGCCACCCACGTATAGATGATCTTCTGAATAAGCGTGTGACGCGTGTCCCATCATGAGATAATGCGTATAAATGCTGCGAAGATCACGGTATGAGAGCCACGTAGGTAGCTGTCCCTCGCGTAGAAAAGGTTGGCGTAGAAGCCAATAACTGTCACTATGGCGTAGAAGCCAAATAATTGTCAAACTGGCGTAGAGGCCAGGTAGGCGTACAAGCCAAGTGGTTGTCGAGTCGGCATAGAAGCCAAATAGGCATAGAAGCCTTGTAGGCGTAGAATCCTGATGCTGCGTGGATAGGTGGCTAGCGTAAAAGATAGCTGATCCTCCTTCTTTGACTGAGGCCTTGAGCGTATTCTGGACCAAATAGCCTTATCACGCACCAATGCAAATATAACCCGAGTTGGCTATTTCAAGGAGATAGCGTACAGCGTGCTCCTTATAGCTGAAAATAACCCAGATGCGTATTTCAAGGAGATGGCGTACAGCGTGCTCCTATAGCTGAAAATAGCCTGATGGCGTAATGTGCAGGGGTGGCGATGTAGACGTATTAGCCGTAATTATGGCTTGCCCAGTCTTTGGAGATATAATCAAATCTCGTGCACTTAATACAGAGATCTGCCACCATTCTGAGCATTAAATGCAGAGACGTGTCTCGAGTTCTGTACAATTCTGAGCATTAAATGCAGCGACGTGCTTTGAGCTCTGTTCGAAGAGCAGCTTTTGATGTGGCAGTTCATTTTGTCTTCTGCTGAGCGTAAAAGCTCACATCTGTCTGTGTAAAACTAGGCAGCGTATTCCCTTGTATGCGTAAAAGCACTTTGTATCAGGGAAACATCACTAAACGACGGTTTAGGTCTCTATGCCGCACCATCATTTTATCCGTCGTCTGGATAGTCGTGCAGTACTCTTTGTCAGGAGTCAGGTTCACTGCATGATCTGACAGATTCATTCAAGGAATACGAAGCGTTCCTCGTACACTTTCATGCTACATTAAAAACGGATGAGTTTTACGCCATAAAGGCGGTATAATACCCTTTTTACGCTGAAGCAGCCTGGAAATACTGCCTTACGCGGATTGTCCTTGAGCTTATATTTTATGCTGTACTTAGCGAGAAAGCTCTGTTGTACGCCGATGGCTCTGAAGTTATATTTTACGCCACACAACACTGAAATACTGCGTATAACTCTGCAGTGTATTTTTCATACTTCTACAAGACCCCCTTCAAAGTTTTCAAATTCCTCGTAATTTGAAATACTTTGAATGAAGCATGAAACGGTTAAATCTGACTCGTTCTTCAAGGCTGATTTCTTGGCAGATTTTTGGGGATTTGTTGGGATTTGGTGTGTTCTCTTTTGCCTATATAAAGGCTGAGGAATTAACATATTCTTCCCATATTTCCTTTACCATACAGAGATGATTGCCGGAGTTTGTCGGGTCGACTTGAGGAAGAGGAAGACCATGTTCTTCCAGCAAGTAAGGAGCCGAAAAAGAAGGCGTCTTCGAGCAAAAGTCCTCTGCAACGATGGATCATGAAAGGATATCATAGCTTCCTTTGCTTGGGATAATCAGCAACTTCATATGGCGATTCGTCCAGGAGAGAGGAAGGGTCACATTAGACCACACAGCTTGCAAGCTGTATTTTCTTCCGTTGTTCGTGGACGAGAGCAAAAAAACTAGCCGTGTCTTCCAGTATTGAGTTGGGTCTAAAACCTCAACTCAATCTGTCATGGCGTATGGAGGATGGGCTTGCGTAATTGATACATGCCCAATTTTGTATCCTTCTGCCATTAATTATTTTTTTTTGTTAATCGGTCGCAGAAACCGAGTAACTGCTGAAGAAGACGGAAGAAGATCTCCACCGATACGAGAACCTGGCAGAACAGATTCTGGGGGTGATCTTTAAATGAAGATGGGGAATCCTTTGTAGACGGGATTTACCTCATATGTAATCATGAAGATGAGAAAAAAAACCTTTGTAGACTGGGTTTCCCTCATATGTAATCATGATTAATAAAATTGTCTTATTTTATGCATCTGATTATTTGCCATATGTTGCTGTGATGAAGTCTGAATATGTGTAGCTTCGACACGTCTGGATAATTTTACGCCGAGTCTGATAGAAAGAGTATTTGGTCCCGTCCTGTCTTTTATGCATAACTGACGATGCGTAAAAAACTGCTTAGCATTTAAGTTGAATATTTGAACTGTCCTGCTGTTAGGAATGAGGAACTGCGTAGAATTCTGAACTATCACCTCTCTGATAAGGAGAACTTTTGTTCAGACCATCGTCTTCAAGAATGATTTTCCAAAAATCCCTTGTAATAGGGCGAGAAACGGCTGTCAAAACTGAGTCGCCATCTTGAACTGTAGAGAAAATATTCAGACTGGATTCTGGATGAACTTCCCATCGACCCAAGAAGAAGAGTCATTTTCAATGCTGAACTCTGTATGCTTTGGGTACTTGGGATATTTTGAGGCCAAGAAGGAGCATCTTCTGCGTGAACCCTTGTAATTAGCCATCTTGAGAATGGTTCAGATATACGCATATTCTGGCCTACGTATTCTCAGATATGCGGAAAGTCATAGATCTGTAATATAGATGAGCATAAAAATCCTAAGTTTGTAGCCTCTCGAGCGTAAAAACTGCTGAGCATGAGAGCATCCGGGCGTAAAACTATAGATCTGTAGCCTCTGTAAAGAAAACTTCCGAACGTGAAGTCGTAGATTTGTTGCCTCTGAGCGTAAAAAGCTTCTGAGCGTGAAATCATAGATTTGTAGCCTATGAGCGTGAAGTCGTAGGTTTGTAGCCTCTCGAGCGTAAAATCTACCGAGCATAAAAGCATCCGGGCATAAAACCATAGACTTATAGCCTCTGAGCGTAAAACCGTAGATTTGTAGCTTCCCGAGCGTAAAAAGCTCCTTAGCGTAAAATCACGAATCTGCTCTGCACGAAAAACTTTTTGAATTCGCTGACTGTCCGCCTTCCCTGAGTAATAGGCTGACGAGGTCCCCAATCATAACCGAATATTAAATATCGGATTTGGTTAGGGATTCGAGGAGTCCATCTGAACTCTATATATATCCTAAGGCTTTTAGAGAGAAGACTCTTCACCTGTCTTTTGCAAAAGAAAAACTCTTCATCTTTTTGAGCACTTTCCTTCTGAGCATTCTGAGTCTTTAGCAATAGCACCAAAACCAATCTCCTCCTCTAAGGGAAAGAAGGCTGCCTCCTCTTCTCGTTCCTCTGCCCAAGCAAGAGCAACTCCCATCGGGCAGGGCGAACCTCGCTCTGAACGAAGTGTCCCACCGACGAGCTGTGCACCGGGTGTTATAGGTAAAGCTTTTGGGACGACAAGAATGAAGAAAACCCTTCGCACATGTTGTACGTGAACGTGCTAGGTCATTTTATGTGCTGATAGCCTCTCCGAGGAAGATGATGCACAGAGATGTTTCATCTTTTACGCCCATATTTCTAATGTGTCAGCGTAAAAACTCCACATTTTCGCAGTCTGGCGTAAAAAGCTTTGACTGTCGAAAATTGGCGTATACTACAAACTTTGAGTGTTACGCTCTGGATAAAAAAATTTAGCATAATAACTCAAACTTTTGGCAGTCTGGCGTAAAACACAGACTGTCAGGTTTTTGTGTATACTACCAGTCTTTAATTTTACGCCTTGGAATGAGATTTCCAGCGTAAAAAAGTCAAGTTTTTACAGTCTTGGCGTAAAAGCACAGACTGTTGCTTTTTGGCATAAGTTGCAAGATTATGAGGTCTAGTATAGAAACTGACGTATTTTTTTTGCACTTTGTAGTTAACTTGCATGCATCTCCGTTGGCTGAGGTGATGGATTCTGCTGCTGGGTTGCTGCATTCCAATTACCTGAAGGATTTGTCCTATGTGACATTTCCCATTTCTGGACCCCAATATCCTGAAGGAAGGGGAATCCTGATATCGTCTCAAGGAGAGCGAATGTTTTTGAGCATGATCAACGGAGAGCCCCTGACGTCTATAGACGGGGCACAATATATAAAGTCGGCTTTTCTCTTCGGGGATATGATTGACAAACAATCCCAGACGAAGCCCAAGAAAGAAAACTGAGTTTTTTCTGCCGGGGGCTTGGTCCTGTATCTGCCCAAGATGCTGAGAGATTATCCTATCTCGACATTCTTCCATGCCACGCATCCCAGGAGGATGTCATGGACTCTGACTCCCAATCTTCACGGCCAACCGGGAAAGATATTTTACCAGAAAGGATCCGACCAAGGGACGTTTGTGAGCCGCCCTTCTGGTCCAGTCATCCCTTTCAGGGGATTATTTCTGGGCATTGTTCCGAGTGAGGAAACTGCACCATTCCAGCCAGTCCAATTACCGACTTTCTGCAATGACTTCATGGGGCATGGAGGAGTATACCCCAAGGTTAATCCTCGGACCAATGGGTGGCTTACCCCCACAAATCTTCGATGGGTTCGTTTAGCTGACTGGGCCCTGAAGCATTTTTAGACTGAGCTGGAGAGCATTGGTCTGTACGCAGCTGTGAGTGCTACCAGTGTTGGGTTACCTCTCAACCCCAACCTATTTTTGGCTTTGATGGAGCGATATATCTCGCTCACTGGGACTTTCGCCACTCCACAGGGGGAGTTCGGATTGGCCCTTCACGAAATGGCAGAGATTTCAAGACTGCCAATGGGGGATACTCCTTATGAAGAGTATGTTCCCACAAACCGGGAGCTAGGGGATACAGACCCTCGGGTGGTGGCAGTGTACCAGGAGCTGATGTGCCACTATTTAGCGTGCACCGCCTTTTACAATGAGCCCTCAGATTTGGCTCATACCAACAAGTGGGCGTCCTACCTCTTCTTCCACTAGGCTAGAAATGCTAAGCCAGACAAAGTCGCGGATAGCAGGGATAGGCCTTTGAGCTTTATGAGCGTGCTTAGTGCTCAAGTAGTCGATGACCTTATTGAAGACGCTGGGGCTTCAGATCAGATTATCGACGAAAGGATAGGGAAATATCCTGCAGGCACTAAAGCCTATAATTATTTGAGGCATTGCCGCAGGCCTCTGTCCAAGGAATCTCAACTGGCTGGCTTCATCTCCATATGGCTACGCCGACTGGTAGTACCCGGTATTACATCTTTGGATCGCATCCACCGTAACACCTTGTAATCCCCCTGATTTTTTAAGAAATTTTAATTTGGATTTTTCATAATTTTTTGAAATTTTCCTGGATTTTTCTGTAATTAAAACCTAGGTTTTTGATAATTAAATAATTTTTAATTGCTGTTAATTAATATTAAAATATTATGGAAATAATATTTTATGGTGTAAAATGGAAAATCGAGCATAGGGTAATTTTTTGCGAATTTATTGGACTCCGAAAACCCGTTTAAAGCCCTAAAAACTATTAATAAATAAACCGAATTAAACCCCTAAATAAACCCGGTTCAACTAAACCAAACCAAACCCAAACTTAAACCGAACTGGCCCGAACCAAACCGATTTCTTAACGGGTCGGGTCGGGTCGGATCCGAATCGAACCCGACCCGAAACCCTTTAACCCAACTCAGAAACCCTAATCCTAAACCGGCCTCGACTCCGCGGCGGCGCACCTATATATAGACGCCTCGACGTCCGTGCCGCCGTCGCACACCTCTCTCACCCTCTTCTCCGTGCCGCCGCAAACCCTAAACGCTCCGGCCGCCTCCCCCACGAAGCACCCGACTCCAGCTCCGCCGTCAACCACTGATCGACGCCGCTGCGGCCCCTCCTCTCCCCACAGCGCCGACGAACCCCTTCGCCCGGCCGCCCCGTCTCCATAGCGTCGACGAACTCCGACGAGCGTCACCCTTCTCTCCGCCCTGTCCCTCATCTTCTCCGCAAACCACCACCACCGCCGTGCCCTCGCCTGACCCTCGTCGACCCCTTCCTCCACAGCCTTGCTCCTCCGCCTAGGCCGCTCATAGCGCCGCGACCTCCTCCTCCTCCTTCTCACTCGACAGTAACCTCGAGCAACAGCAGCGGGCCGAGCTCCGCCGCCTTCGGCCGCCTGCCACCCGCCGCCGCCTCCGGCCAGCGTCGCCAGCGCCGCCCAGCCCCATCCGGCCGGCCTCCCCCACCGCAGCCCCGGCCAGCATCCCCAAAACCCTAACCCTAGACACAGGATCCGGACACTTCGTGTCGTGTCGGACACGAGGAAACGCAGTTTTTTGAGCCCTATTCAGGTACTCTTTCCTCTCTCCTCGTAATTCTGATTTCTATTCCGTCAGTTGCATCGCGTAGACTGTATGACCCTCTCGGTGCCCGTGCAACTCGGTCGGTGCATCGCGTCCTGTGGTGATCGCACACCGCGATCCAAAAACAGGAAAAACAACACCCCATTTTACCCTGAAACTGAGTACGCCCCGCCAAACGGGACGACTTGGTCGCGCACGGTCTTCACCGAAATGTGCGCGTCGCTGATACGGACGTGTGGGATTTCGCATAAGTCGATTCGGATGTGCGTGCACACCGGAATCAACGCGTATCCGCCGACAACGCCCCGTATCCGCCTATTCTGGAATACGTTGTAACTTTGTGTACACATGTCAGATCGAGACGAAACTTGTGCCATCGGACTCGTAGCAATACGCTTGTCCTGTGAGCCAAGTTTGGTTCGATTCTGAGAACGTTGACAAAATCGCGTATCGTGGGCCCCACAGGCTCCACTTGACGGGCGATTTTGTGATCGGCTCATCGGAATCCAATTCTGGAAGTTTCGTTGGGTTCGTATCATCGTTCCTGACTTGTTGACACTAAGTTGGACTGTTTTAGAGACCTTTGACCCTGATACGCTTTTCGGTGCAAAGTGGCCCACATGTGGACCCCGCTTTGGCCCGACAATGTCATTTTTGCCCCTGTGTCCAAATTGGACGTAAGGACAGGCATTTCTAGCTATTTGATATTTTCTGAATCTAATGGTGATGTTTATTTCAACAACCGGAGTAGTACCCGCAGATCACACTGAGACCAGAGCTACAGTTGGAGCCAGGACCCCAAGCAAGTGTACCTCACCAAACTTGCAGTATATTGGTTCATATTATTCTCTTGTTTATTCCTGTGATTGTTGTGCATGCTTAACCTAGGACCGTGTGACTTACTTAGCGTCCGATTATAGTCGGGTGCCAACATCGTACGCGGTGTTGGGTATTGTCATCTAGAGATGGAAATTCGTGACACTTTACAGCCTCGTACTTGTCTTACCAAGTACAGTATACCCAGGACACTTGACACTATACATGAGACAGGATCTTCATGAGATATTCACGGTGATTCTGTATAGGATACAGGACTATGACAGATACAGTTACATGCTTAGATTTTATCCTGACTTGTTGCATTAGTTATGGTTTTGCGTGACATGGACATGAGATATCATGAAACTGTGACGTGAGACTACATTGGGTGGAGAAAGATTTACCATACATAAGGCTGAATATATATATATAATAATTTAATGGAAGTGCCTTAGACTCTGACACAGAGCTCTGGTACCGTACTGGCCCTTCGAGAAAATACTACTATGGGTTTCTCCGACACTGATCCTGTAGTAGCCTCAGCCCGAGTATGACTAAAACTCTCAACTTGTATTTCACTTAGCTGGTTATATATTTACCCTATTGTTCATTTATTGCTGCACTGCATTTATTTTGGCTTGTATTTTCTGTACCTTGCTGTCCCCTGAGGACCTGGATCCGGACTATGTCTCCAGGTATAGCTGACGAGATCTATCCCGAGGTATACGGGACCGGAGCATTAGCCTTAGCTGGAGCAGGAGCCTACCTTCGAGCAGAACCAGGATCTGAGGACGAGATCGTACCAGAGGACTTTTTTTGAGTATTGGCTTGAGATACTCATTTATTTCAGTTTATAGTTATTTCATTTACAGTCTATTTCATTGATGTACCAGACTTATTCTCGGATTGTTCCCGGAGACACTTTTATTCAGTTTTGTTAGTTTATTTTATTTACATTTATTCTGGCATTTGATCTGTGATTATCTGTTGTGGATGAGACTAGTTGTCACGACCCGCACCCGGAAATTCGGGCACGAGTGCGTGGGTACGTCCAGCCTACGCCGCAGTGTCGGCGGTAGTACGCTGTCTAGGGCATGATCACAGGTGATAAATCCAGCTCATTCACAATAATTTAATAGGCAAGAAAAATAGCAGGAAAAGAATGCTAAGATTTTATAACCAGAATATGATAATCAGATCCAGAGTTTATTACAGAACCATAGATTATATCGGGGACAAACCCGATTACTAAGATGAAAGGAAATAAACAACTAATGCTAACTACTCTGCAGGAGTAGTCTCCTGGGTAGGAACCGGCTCTGCAACTGTATCACCTGCTGGCTCATAGGGTCCATAATAGGTAGGGGCAAGGTTCTCATCATCGCCTAAACAACGGATCCAGTCAGGAAAGGAGCAAAGTACACAATGCACAACAAGATTTAAACTAAATATTCGTGACAGGTAGAAAATAACTGACTAAGCATTATGTTGAGAAATGCGTAAGTAGTGAAATTAACTGAGAAATAACGTTATAAAACAAGACTAGAAGTAAAATATGATTGATTGCTATAAACCAGAAATGAGTAAAACAGGAATAAAATGTGACAAGAAATATAACTGTAACAAGACAGGAACTTATGTGCGTGAACTTGTATATTTAGAATACCTAGTTGGCATGTAGAGGTTTATAAGGCTATAGGGTCGTCATAGACGACTAGTACACAATGACTACGGGAATAATCAAGTATAAGGCTGATGGTACAATCGCGTACCAACAGTTGGCACACAGTGATTACAGGGGGAAAGGGTAAACTACATGCCTCCTAGTATTCTCCCGCCCGACACGAAAAGCAAGACACAAAATACATTATTCAAGACATGAAATCCAGTGCTCTAACTCTACATATAATTATCAATGGTACAATTAAAGCAGGGAATTTATTTATCACAATATAAAGGTTAAACTTGAAGTGCAGGTACTTGCCTGTTGTTTGGATCTGATTAATTTGGTTCTTGGGGAAATTTCCAGAGATGAGTCCAAAAGCTGAAATAGACATTACCATCACGCTCAGAAGATGTCAAATAGCTAGAAACGCCTGTCCTTGGGTCCAATTTGGAGAAAAGGGTAAAAACGACAGTTTCGGGTCAAAACGGGGTCCGCTGGTGGGCCCGCTTTGCACCGAAAAACGTGTCCGGGTCAACGGTCTCCAAATTCACCAAACTTAGTGTCAACAGGTCAGGAACGCTGATGCGAACCCAACGGAACTTCCAGATTTGGATTCCGATGAGCCGATCACGAAATCGCCCGTCGAGCGGGGCCTTTGGGGCCCACGACACGCGATTTCGTCAACGTTCTCAGAATCGAACCAAACTTGACCCACAGGACCAGCGTATCGCTACGAGTCCAATGGCGCAAGTTTCGTCTCGATCCGACGTGTGTGCACGAAGTTAGGGTAAATTGCAGAAAAGGCGGATACGGGGCGATGTCCGCGGATACGCGTTGATTCCGGTGTGCACGCACACCCGAATCAGCTTCCACAAAATCTCACACATCTGTATCGACGACGCGCACGTATCTGTGAAGACCGCACGTGACCAAGTCGTCCCGTTTGGCGGGGCGCACTCAGTTCCGGGGTAAAACAGGGTCTGGTTTTTCCTGTTTTTGGATCGCGGTGTGCGATCACCACAGGACGCGATGCCCCGAACAGTTTGTCCGGACACCGAGAGGGTCATACAGGCTTCACAACGCAATTTACGGAATTGAAAAAGGAGCTACGAGGCGAAAGTTATGAGTACCTGAACAGGGCTCGAAACTGGGGCTGAAATCGTGTCCGTGTCGTGTCCGACACGACACAGGCTGTGTCCGACACGAAGAATTAGGGTTTAGGGTTTTCTCGCCGGACTTCGGCGGAGGGCGGCCGGACAGAGGCGGAGGGGGCCGGGGGCAGCGCGGGGGGGCACGGCGAGGCGGCTGGGGACCGTCGGCGGTAGGGGCGGCCGTCGGCGGGCTGCTGCGGCCGCTGCTGCTGAGGGGGAGCCGGAGGCAGTCGTCGAGGGGGCCGGGCACGGTGGAGGAGGAGGCCGGGGAGAGGGATAGCGGCGGTGGCGGCGTCGGGCAGCGGTGGAGGTGGGCGTGGCGGCGTCGGGCAGCGGTGGCGTGGTCGAGAGCGACGGCGGTGGGGGGGGTTAAATAGGGGTGGCGAGGCGAGGGGGCTCCGGCCGGAGCGGCGGCTAGCGCGGGGGCGCGGGGACGCGTGGCGCTGGCCGGGCGGAGCGGCGGGCGGCGCGGCCGGCGGGAGCGGAGCGGGGAGCGGGTCGTGGGGGAGAGGGCTGGGGAGCGGGTCGGGGTCCGGGCGGGTCGGGTTCAAGCGGACCCGACCCGACCCGTTAGGGTGACGGGCCGCGGGGGACTGGGCCGGGCCGGCCCAATGGGCCGTGGGCTGGGATTTAAGGAATAAACTAATAATAATAATAATTATTAATAATTAATAACTAATTAAATAAATAGTTTGTTTTAGGTGTTTTAAAAATAGATCCGGGGTCCAATAAATTCCAGAAAAATTGCCCTAAGTCCAGTTTTTCATTTTACACCCAAAAATAATATTTTCACAATATTTTAATGTTGTTTATTATCAATTAAAAATTAGGTAATAATTCAAAACCCTGATTTTAATTACAGAAAATTCCCAGAAAATTCCAGAAAATTATGAAAAATCCCAATTTTAATATTTTTGAAAAATCAGGGGCTTACAATCTACCCAACTTATAAAATTTTGTCCTCGAAATTTAAAAATATGGCAGGGTTCTCTCTGTCCAATCTCACTTGATTACAGTCCAACGGTTTTCTCTCAGGTGAACATTGCGATCGCTACCCAACTTATAACTTTACCCATATCCTTTAAGGCTATACAACTAGTAAAGCTAGGTCCCAACTTAATAAATCATGGTATTGAATCTTTAAGTCTTGTAACACAAAACACATCACCTAGGGTATTGCCTTAGTCATAAAGGGTTATCATCAATTTGACCGGTCTGAGGGGTATGTCTAGCACTACAATTTAACTTATATCAAACACAGGATTTTGTCTTTCCGAAGTAAGGGAAGACGAGGATCAATAATAAGAGTTTAAGGGCGAGGTGGTAGAACAGAGGTATAGGGATCAAGGCGTTTAAAGAATTCTAATGGGAATTGTCAGGCGGTTATGGATTGAGATTCTATTCTGGTATCATTTATTCGCATGCTCGTATTAGTACGGTTATGTAACTGATACGATATGCTCGGACACTTTTAGGGGCAAGTATACTAGTCACTATATCTCTCAATCCACGTAAAGTAGTCGTGCGAAGTGCGAATCAAAATGCACTAAGGTTGATCAGACCGTAGTACACTGATTCTGAGTAGACACTTGTATTAGTGGGGTTGATCAGGCCTCAGTAATACATGTGTCCTGAACAAGCCCGATAAAGGTAAGCTTGCAAAACTAAGCTATAAAATAGCAGCATATGTCAAGTTCAGCAAAATTTAAGTGCGCTAGATAATGATAAAAGGAGGTACAAATTATTGAAGTTCATAAAATAACACAAAATAAGCACAATAGCAAAAAGTCTCTAAAACAGTTATCAAATTTTAAAAGCATACCAGGTATTTAGCAAGTTCAAAATTACTAGGTTGGGGCTGAGGTCACGAACCAATAGGCATGAGCTAAACAATACTAGAAATGGTATCTACGAATCACTTACGCGCATTAGCTGCTTCCAGAGTTTGCGCGTTCTCCACGGTCATCACGTAAGCTTGTCCGTGTCCTGGAGCAGCGGCACAGTCCCTCACTCGATGTGCTGTTGATCCACAATACAGACAGGCACCTAGTCTCTTCCTACAAACTTGCCAGGTGTGACCTTGTTTTTTACAAAAGCCACAAGTGGGAACTCGTTGATTCTGTCCTTGAGCTTGGTGTTGGGGTGCTGTAGCTTGAGGGAGAGGACGCTGGGTTTGCTGCGGGGACCTCTGCTGTTGTTGTTGTTGAAAAGGGCGTTTGTTGGGTCCCGCATTTCCGGTATCTCTTTCTCGCTTTAGCTTATGCCCCATGTCTCTCTCAACGCCTTGTGCCACGTTTAAGATTTCCTCGTAGGTGCGGGCTCGACTGGTGGTGACAACAAGGCGAATATCCGGAGACAGCCCCTTCTTGAATCTACGGGCTCTGTCCTCCGGGGTACGAACCATGTACTCCGCAAAGTGGCTTAACCTGCTAAATTCAGCAGTATATTCATCAACAGACATGTTACCTTGTTCCAGTCTCTCGAATTGGCTTTCGAGAGCTTCCCGAGCCACTTCGGGATAAAATTTCTCCTTGAATAGCCTCTTAAAATCTTCCCAGGTGAGGTCAGGAGCAGATAGTTGGGGTTCATCTCGGAACCAGGTCCGAGCTATGTCGAACAGTTGTAGGCTTGCGGACTCCACTTTGAGATCATCAGGAACCCGAGCAGTCTTCAGGAGTCTCTCTACGTTCTCTATCCATTCATCGGCATAGAGAATGCCTTCAGTTCCGTAGAATTCCAGGGGTCTTAGGTTCTTGAAATCTTTGGCACTTCCTGGCCTCTTTTGTGGCGACTCCTGGGACTTATTAGCTTCTGAGAGACTGGTCCGCAGAAGTGCAGTCTGTTCTTTCTGGGATTCCACTAGTCCCTGGAACACTCCAAGTAGTTGTGCCCCATCTAAAGTAACTGCCGGAGTAGATGGAGGTGGAGGAAGTGCAAGAGTTTCGGGCACATTCTGCTCAGCTGGTTCTGATGTACCTCCTACTGTGTTTCTCGTCTGAACCATTCTGAAAGATTAAGGGATAGGAGAATCAGAATAGAATACTTGGAAATCAAAGGCGATAGGATAATTGAGCAGAAATGATATCAAGAATTGAAATAAGGACCCTATACTGTGAATGAGCTTTATCCTAAAATCCTCAATCTTGTTGCAGGCCTGTTCGGTCCCTAAGTTGGAACCAAATAATTTAGTCGTTTGACCTGCATGGGCCACCACAAAAACGTGTCACGACCCGCACCCGGAAATTCGGGCACGAGTGCGTGGGTACGTCCAGCCTACGCCGCAGTGTCGGCGGTAGTACGCTGTCTAGGGCATGATCACAGGTGATAAATCTAGCTCATTCACAATAATTTAATAGGCAAGGAAAATAGCAAGAAAATAATGCTAAGATTTTATAACCAGAATATGATAATCAGATCCAGAGTTTATTACAGAACCATAGATTATATCGGGGACAAACCCGATTACTAAGATGAAAGGAAATAAACAACTAATGCTAACTACTCTGCAGGAGTAGTCTCCTGGGTGGGAACCGGCTCTGCAACTGTATCACCTGCTGGCTCATAGGGTCCATAATAGGTAGGGGCAAGGTTCTCATCATCGCCTAAACAACGAATCCAGTCAGGAAAGGAGCAAAGTACACAATGCACAACAAGATTTAAACTAAATATTCGTGACAGGTAGAAAATAACTGACTAAGCATTATGTTGAGAAATGCGTAAGTAAGTAGTGAAATTAACTGAGAAATAACGTTATAAAACAAGACTAGAAGTAAAATATGATTGATTGCTATAAACCAGAAATGAGTAAAACAGGAATAAAATGTGACAAGAAATATAACTGTAACAAGACAGGAACTTATGTGCGTGAACTTGTATATTTAGAATACCTAGTTGGCATGTAGGGGTTTATAAGGCTATAGGGCCGTCATAGACGACTAGTACACAATGACTACGGAAATAATCAAGTATAAGGCTGATGGTACAATCGCGTACCAACAGTTGGCACACAGTGATTACAGGGGGAAAGGGTAAACTACATGCCTCCTAGTATTCTCCCGCCCGACACGAAAAGCAAGACACAAAATACATTATTCAAGACATGAAATCCAGTGCTCTAACTCTACATATAATTATCAATGGTACAATTAAAGCAGGGAATTTATTTATCACAATATAAAGGTTAAACTTGAAGTGTAGGTACTTGCCTGTTGTTTGGATCTGATTAATTTGGTTCTTGGGGAAATTTCCAAAGATGAGTCCAAAAGCTGAAATAGACATTACCATCACGCTCAGAAGATGTCAAATAGCTAGAAACGCCTGTCCTTGGGTCCAATTTGGAGACAAGGACAAAAACGACAGTTTCGGGTCAAAATGGGGTTCGTCGGTGGGCTCGCTTTGCACCGAAAAACGTGTCCGGGTCAACGGTCTCCAAATTCACCAAACTTAGTGTCAACAGGTCAGGAACGCTGATGCGAACCCAACGGAACTTCCAGATTTGGATTCCGATGAGCCGATCACGAAATCGCCCGTCGAGCGGGGCCTGTGGGGCCCACGACACGCGATTTCATCAACGTTCTCAGAATCGAACCAAACTTGACCCAAAGTACCAGCGTATCGCTACGAGTCCGATGGCGTAAGTTTCGTCTCGATCCGACGTGTATGCACGAAGTTAGGGTGAATTACAGAAAAGGCGGATACGGGGCGATGTCCGCGGATACGCGTTGATTTCGGTGTGCACGCACACCCGAATCAGCTTCCACGAAATCTCACACATCCGTATCGACGACGCGCACGTATCTGTGAAGACCGCACGTGACCAAGTCGTCCCGTTTGGCGGGGCGCACTCAGTTCCGGGGTGAAACAGGGTCTGGTTTTTCCTGTTTTTGGATCGCGGTGTGCGATCACCACAGGACGCGATGCCCCGAACAGTTTGTCCGGACACCGAGAGGGTCATACAGGCTTCACAACGCAATTTACGGAATTGAAAAAGGAGCTACGAGGCGAAAGTTATGAGTACCTGAACAGGGCTCGAAACCGGGGCTGAAATCGTGTCCGTGTCGTGTCCGACACGACACAGGCTGTGTCCGACACGAAGAATTAGGGTTTAGGGTTTTCTCGTCGGACTCCGGCGGAGGGCGGCCGGACAGAGGCGGAGGGGGCCGGGGGCAGCGCGGGGGGGCACGGCGAGGCGGCTGGGGACCGTCGGCGGCAGGGGCGGCCGTCGGCGGGCTGCTGCGGCCGCTGCTGCTGAGGGGGAGGCCGGGGAGAGGGATAGCGGCGGTGGCGGCATCGGGCAGCGGTGGCGGTGGGTGTGGCGGCGTCGGGCAGCGGTGGCGTGGTCGAGAGCGACGGCGGTGGGGGGGGTTAAATAGGGGTGGCGAGGCGAGGGGGCTCCGGGCGGAGCGGCGGCTAGCGCGGGGGCGCGGGGACGCGTGGCACTGGCCGGGCGGAGCGGCGGGCGGCGCGGCCGGCGGGAGCGGAGCGGGGAGCGGGTCGTGGGGGAGAGGGCTGGGGAGCGGGTCGGGGTCCGGGCGGGTCGGGTTCAAGCGGACCCGACCCGACCCGTTAGGGTGACGGGCCGCGGGGGACTGGGCCGGGCCGGCCCAATGGGCCGTGGGCTGGGATTTAAGGAATAAACTAATAATAATAATAATAATTAATAATTAATAACTAATTAAATAAATAGTTTGTTTTAGGTGTTTTAAAAATAGATCTGGGGTCCAATAAATTCCAGAAAAATTGTCCTAAGTCCAGTTTTTTATTTTACACCCAAAAATAATATTTTTACAATATTTTAATGTTGTTTATTATCAATTAAAAATTAGGTAATAATTCAAAACCCTGATTTTAATTACAGAAAATTCCCAGAAAATTCCAGAAAATTGTGAAAAATCTCAATTTTAATATTTTTGAAAAATCAGGGGCTTACACTAGTATAGACTGTGACTTATACCATTGGACTTGTTTATTGATATATTACAGCTTAAGTATGCCCCGGTGGATCCATTAAATTGGGTTTGTCTATCGGTGTGTGCTGCTGGCCATTGCCACGCGTCCGGTCCCATGGTATTTTGGGACTGGGGCGTGACATGGTTTTTGTGGTGGCCCATGCAGGTCTACAACTAAATTGTTCGGTTTCAACTTAGGGACCGAGCAAGCCTGCAACAAGAATAGGATAAGTTGTTAGGATCTCATCCACTTGCTTGAAAACGTTCTTAATATCTATATCGTATTCGAATTAAATTTTCTTGCATCATGCCTTGATTCCTGTGTGCCTCTTATAGTTTATTTTTGATGCAGAGTAATGGATTCAAGAGCAAACGACGAAACTCCAGCAAACACACCAATAGGTGCTGTAGCCACCTACGGAGAAGATGAAGTGACGCCATTGAGTGGAGATCCCTCTACTCACCAAGGCAGCCAAGCAGATCAGCATGCTTCTAGATTTCGGCGTGAAGACATCCCGCTGCCTCCACAGTTCGTTCCACCAATGTCTGTATTCCCACCAGGACAGCCTATGGATGGGCAACAGATTTTCCAAATGATCTACGCAATGATGCAGGCCCAACAGCATATTTATCAAGAAGCTCAGCGTCGTGAAGCAGATTACTTAAAGAACAGCATAGTAAATGCACTGGAGCAGGCCAACCTACCAACTCAACGGCAACCGACGGGCTCTATCACCGACTTCTGCCAGCTGAAGCCCCGTACTTTCTCAGGCAAGAAGGAGCCCACAGAAGTTCATGAGTGGCTCACCAACATACAACATCAATTAGAAGCAGCAAAGCTTCCAAGGGAACGTTGGATGACCGCCGTCAGGATGCAATTGACAGATAATGCACATCACTGGTGGCTATCTGAGGAGACACGGCTCGGACCAGACCGAGTCACCTGGGAGGAGTTCTCCAAACTCTTTCAAGAGATGTACATCCCGGCTATCGCTCGATCAGAACTTCGGGACAAGTTCAACCGCCTCACTCAGGATACTATGACAGTGGAAGAGTATAACGCAGAATTTATCCGTCTGAGTCGCTTCGCCCCTACATTGATTTCGACGGAAGAAGAGAAGGCTGAGAAGTTCTTCGACGGATTAAACATTGAGCTACAGAAACTAATTGGATCCATTGCACCTACATCTTACTCAGACGTCCTTGCTGCAGCCCGACGCCTGGAGCGCGTCACCAGGCGAGAGTCCAACCTGAAGAGGCCTTCCACATCAGCACCAGCCCGAGCACCGCATGGAGAAGCTACAAAGAAACCTTATCTGCATCAAGCACCACAGGGAGTTGTATCCAAATCACTGACTCTTCCTACTTGTTACTACTGCGGCAAGATAGGCCACGTAGAGAAGGAGTGTAGACGTAAATTCGGACTATGCTTAGGTTGTGGATCCAGACAGCATGCAGTGAGAGACTGTCCTGAGCGTAAAGAAGGAGCACCAAGGACAAACCAACAAGCTCTACCAGCACCAGGAGGATATCAACCAAGGCCACCCTTGGCACCTCGACCAGCACCCTTCCAGCAGGCCCAGCAACAGCAGAGGGCACCCCCTCAAGGACGCGGACAAGCTTCTGCTATGACTTTGGAGGACGCACATATTCATGGAGTAGCTAATGCACGTAAGTTTTATAGTTTTCTGTTTCTAGTATTGTTTAATTCTCGTGTTTATTGGTTCGTGACCCTAGCCTTAACCTAGTAATGCTGAACTTGCTAATAACCTAGTATGTTTTATAACCTAGAATGTTTTATAATTGGTAACCTAGTGATAACCTACTTTTCTAAACTGTAGCCTTCTAGATCTCCTTCATACGGGAGATTGCATAACTTTTAATGCTTAGGGAAATAATTTTTCCTTTGTATTATTCTTACACCCTCAACCTTGACTCTCCTTTATCGCAATGTGCTTCGAACAATGTTTGCAACCGTGTCATCTCTATTGACCGGTTATTCTTTGATTGCGAGGACACAATCCTCTTAAGGGGGGTAGATTATAATTCCCCTGATTTTTCAAGAAATTTTAATTTGGATTTTTCATAATTTTCTAAAATTTTCTGGGATTTTTCTGTAATTAAAACCTAGGTTTTTGATAATTAAATGATTTTTAATTGCTGTTAATTAATATTAAAATATTATGGAAATAATATTTTATGGTGTAAAATGGAAAACCGAGCATAGGGTAATTTTCTGCGAATTTATTGGACTCCGAAAACCCGTTTAAAGCCCTAAAAACTATTAATAAATAAACCGAATTAAACCCCTAAATAAACTCGGTTCAACTAAACCAAACCAAACCCAAACTTAAACCGAACTGACCCGAACCAAACCGATTTCTTAACGGGTCGGGTCGGGTCGGATCCGAATCGAACTCGACCCGAAACCCTTTAACCCAACTCAGAAACCCTAATCCTAAACCGGCCTTAACTCCGCGGCGGCGCACCTATATATAGACGCCTCGACGTCCGTGCCGCCGCCGCACACCTCTCTCACCCTCTTCTCCGCGCTGCCGCAAATCCTAAACTCTCCGGCCGCCTCCCCCGTGAAGCACCCGACTCCAGCTCCGCCGTCAACCACTGATCGACGCCGCTGCGGCCCCTCATCTCCCCACAGCACCGACGAACCCCTTCGCCCGGCCGCCCCGTCCCCACAGTGTCGATGAACTCCGACGAGCGTCACCCTCCTCTCCGCCCTGTCCCTCGTCTTCCCCGCAAACCACCACCACCGCCGTGCCCTCGCCTGACCCTCGTCGACCCCTTCCCCCACCGCCTTGCTTCTCCGCCTAGGCCGCTCACAGCGCCGCGACCTCCTCCTCCTCCTCCTCCTTCTCCCTCGACAGTAACCTCGAGCAGCAGCAGCGGGTCGAGCTCCGCCGCCTCCGGCCGCCTGCCACGCGCCGCCGCCTCCGGCCAGCTTCGCCAGCGCCGCCCAGCCCCCTCCGGCCGGCCTCCCCCATCGCAGCCCCGGCCAGCATCCCCAAAACCCTAACCCTAGACACAGGATCCGGACACTTCGTGTCATGTCAGACACGAGGAAACGCAGTTTTTCGAGCCCTATTCAGGTACTCTTTCCTCTCTCCTCGTAATTTCGATTTCTGTTCCGTCAGTTGCATCGCATAGACTGTATGACCCTCTCGGTGCCCGTGCAACTCGCTCGGTGCATCGCGTCCTGTGGTGATCACACACCGCGATCCAAAAATAGGAAAAACAATACCCCGTTTCATCCCGGAACTGAGTACGCCCCGCCAAACGGGACGACTTGGTCGCACACGGTCTTCACCGAAACGTGCGCGTCGCTGATACGGACGTGTAGGATTTCGCAGAAGTCGATTCGGATGTGCGTGCACACCGGAATCAACGCGTATCCGCCGACAACGCCCCGTATCCGCCTATTCTGGAACACATTGTAACTTTGTGTACACACGTCAGATCGAGACGAAACTTGTGCCATCGGACTCGTAGCAATACGCTTGTCCTGTGAGCCAAGTTTGGTTCGATTCTGAGAACGTTGACAAAATCGCGTATCGTGGGCCCCACAGGCTCCACTTGACGGACGATTTTGTGATCGGCTCATCGGAATCCAATTCTGGAAGTTCAGTTGGGTTCGTATCATCGTTCCTGACTTGTTGACACTAAGTTGGACTGTTTTAGAGATCTTTGACCCTGACATGCTTTTCGGTGCAAAGTGGCCCACATGTGGACCCCACTTTGGCCCGATAATGTCATTTTTGCCCATGTGTCCAAATTGGACGTAAGGACAGGCGTTTCTAGCTATTTGATATTTTCTGAATCTAATGGTGATGTTTATTTCAGCAACCGGAGTAGTACCCGCAGATCACACTGAGACCAGAGCTACAGTTGGAGCCAGGACCCCAGGCAAGTGTACCTCGCCAAACTTGCAATATATTGGTTCATATTATTCTCTTGTTTATTCCTGTGATTGTTGTGCATGCTTAACCTAGGACCGTGTGACTTACTTAGCGTCCGATTATAGTCGGGTGCCAACATCGTACGCGGTGTTGGGTATTATCATCTAGAGATGGACATTCGTGACACTTTACAGCCTCGTACTTGTCTTACCAAGTACAGTATACCCAGGACACTTGACACTATACATGAAACAGGATCTTCATGAGATATTCACGGTGATTCTGTATAGGATACAGGACTATGACAGATACAGTTACATGCTTAGATTTTATCCTGACTTTTTGCATTAGTTATGGTTTTGCGTGACATGGACATGAGATATCATGAAACTGTGACGTGAGACTACATTGGGTGGGGAGAGATTTACCATACATAAGGCTGAATATATATATATATAATAATTTAATTGAAGTGCCTTAGACTCTGACACAGAGCTCTGGTACCGTACTGGCCCTTCGAGAAAATATTGTTATGGGTTTCTCCGACACTGATCCTGTAGTAGCCTCAGCCCGAGTATGACTAAAACTCTCAACTTGTATTTCACTTTGCTGGTTATATATTTATCCTATTGTTCATTTATTGTTGTACTGCATTTATTTTGGCTTGTATTTTCTGTACCTTGCTGTCCCCTGAGGACCTGGATCCGGACTATGTCCCCAGGTATAGCTGACGAGATCTATCCCGAGGTATACGGGACCGGAGCATTAGCCTTAGCAGGAGCAGGAGCCTACCTTGGAGCAGAACCAGGATCTGAGGACGAGATCGTACCAGAGGACTTCTCTTGAGTATTGGCTTGAGATACTCATTTATTTCAGTTTATAGTTATTTCATTTCCAGTCTATTTCATTGATGTACCAGACTTATTCTCGGATTGTTCCCTGAGACACTTTTATTCAGTTTTGTTAGTTTATTTTATTTACATTTATTCTGGCATTTGATCTATGATTATCTGTTGTGGATGAGACTAGTATAGACTGTGACTTGTACCATTGGACTTGTTTATTGATATATTACAGCTTAAGTATGCCCCGGTGGATCCATTAAATTGGGTTTGTCTATCGGTGTGTGCTGCTGGCCATTGCCACGCGTCCGGTCCCATGGTATTTTGGGACTGGGACGTGACACACCTTATGGCCTGCAGTACGTTTGGTGTTCGGGGCAAGACTGGGCTTGCTCCCTGCCATGGTATGCCGGATACAGGCTGGCTTGAGGGCCATGACCGATGGGCTGCTTGCCGATAAAACACGGCGTGACAGCTTTCCCAGGGTAGAATTACCGTTCCTGTATTTTATGGGATAGTTAATTCTCCATAACCCCAGAGTGATATCTCTTGGCTCTGGCAGTAGTTCGGGAAGTAATTTCTTGTTGAATTACAAGAACTCCACTTGGAACGTGACCACAGTTTTAGACTGTCGGCGAGCGTTAAATTTTGCTCACAACTGGAAGCTCTTCTGTACCGTCCCTACTGTACATCTCAATCAACAGGGGATGCGACTTCAGGATTTAGGTGAATGGAAGACCGTTCTTTCTCCTGAAGCTTTCTATTGGTTGGTCTGCATTAGACCTTCCCATTTATTGTACAGAAGTGAAGACCATTGCTTCTTGGAGCCCTACCTGCCTAGTCGGTTCGCCAGGCAATTCGGGTACGACCAGTTGCACGTGGGCAATGTCGTCACCAGCTTCAAGTCCAGGGGTAGACTTATTGATGGAGCAAGAGGATGGCGGTACTTCATAATGGGTTGTACTGAAGCAGCCTTTACTATACCAGCGACTTCTCTCTCCATGGAGTTGCGCATCCTCCACACGTATGCCCAGTTTTATGTGGCAACCAATACCTTCCATCGCCATTTTGATATGCGTGGAAGTTTTAGGATGCCCTCTTCTAAGTCTGCGGGAAGAGTCAAAATCCCATCAGTTTCTTCTGACGAGGGTAAAGATTCTGTCAATCCAGATGAGCCTTTGTAGACAGTACCGAGAGGCAAAATACCTTCACCTGCAGGGCCTCTGGTTATCTCTGGTAAGCGAAGGACTACTATTCTGAAGGAGATTTCCCCTCGCAAGAAGAAGAAGACGGCTGGTGGTCTTGTCAGGACTCCCCACCCTGAGGTTCCTAGAAGTGAACCTGCTGTTTCCCCTGTTGGGGACGATCCTTTGATTAGAGGTTCCTCGCCTTTTAGAGAGGGAACCTCTACGGTTCCGGCTGACAGTGCCGAAGGATCTTTGCTCGAGGCTGCTACCGCTTCAGGTAGTGGTACGAGATCGCCTTCGAGGCCAAGAAAAATAAGGATACCTTTATCCAGACCAGTAACGGGAGAAATCCCTGTTGCGTCTGTAGGCACATCCAGCGAGATTCCACCCGATGAGCCTCGAGTGGATCTTAGTGAAAACCTGGAGGAGTACCTGCCAGTGTCAGTTGGTACACCTCCTTCTCCAGGTATGACAGCTCGTTTAGCATCATTAAGAAATGATTTAGCTGTACTGGCTGCCGACGCGACATATATACCATCAGCCATGGATAAATGCCATATTTACGCCTCTTTTAGAAAAATTAACATCATGTTGATATTAACTTTCTCTTATCTTCTTTTCAGGGGAAGACATCTACGGGGAGGGCAGTGTTGATGCACCTTTTGGCTCTATTTCAGCTCCTGTCGATGACATAGAGGTGCCCGACTTCGAAGAGGAAACATTTTCGGGTGCCGGCTCGCCCGAAATGGTTCCGATATCTCGAGAGGATGATGAGTCTGTCATTACGATAATGCCTCCTTTGAGTATGCCGGTCCCTTCGTCCGTTGTTGGCGCATCTTCTTTTGTCGCACCATCTGTCGAGGCGACGACTGTGGTAACATCGTCTGCAGTCATTCCTGGAAGGAGTTTTGCCAATATTGCAGCCACTTCCAGTGTCCATTCGGATCTAGCCATGCTGACTGAGCAGTATACTAGTATTTTCTACACCATTTTAAAAACGCTAATATCAATGGTGCTGGAGAAGAATCTAGGCTTCGAGGCTTTGAGGAGGTCCTCCCAATTTGCGATAGTGCCGATCCGAGATTTCGACGATACTGGGAGAGCTGATACCCTGGAGCAGATAGTTAATGGTTTGGAATAACTCATTAACGAATATTTGCAGCTATCTCGAGGCAGCATTGACGGTCTCGTTCAAGCTAAGTATGACTCATTAACTACAGAGTTTGCTGGGCAAATAGAATCCCTGAACAAATCCGTCCAGGAATAGCAGCAGGAGATGGATCATGAGCATACCGAATTGGAGTATGTCATTCCCCAGCTGACTCAGTGCGAAGCCAAATATGAGGAAGAGATAGCGAGGGTACGCAGATTGAAAGATGAACTCGCTCGGGCAGAGGAGCAGGCTCTCTCTTTGTCGGTGACTCAAGAAGTGCTGAAGAATCGAATAGAGACTGCTCAGCAGAACCTGACACATGTGGGTGTCATCCACGCAGGTTTTATACATGCTCGGTCCGAGCTATCTGCTTTGAACAATGATGCGCCGACGTCTTGAACTCCAGGGATGAGAGAATGGTTGCTCTGGCGCAGCAGATTCGCGACTTAACTGCTCCCCCCAAATGATGTACTTTTTTGCTTTTCTATATAATTTTGCTCTTTCTGGGAATAATAAAGAGACTTTATCTCACTTTGTGAACCCATCATTTTGGAATATAAATGACAGGCTAGGGTGAAAGTGATATCAGAGATAATATGGACGTGATATACTTTCGGTAAGCTTCAGCTGGGCATATCTATTCAGAGATTATATGGACATGATAGAATATGCTCCAACTAAAATTTGTACACAAAATACTATCAGAGGTAATATGGACGTGATAGGTTTTGAAGTTCCAAATTAGTTAAACATATCTATTCAGAGGTTATATGGACATAATAGAATATGCTCCAACTAGTTTTGTTTTGGAAGTAGTATTGTCAGAATGAGACCTTCACCATACTCCATTTGAGCAAAGGAGGTTAAGCATAGTACCTCTTAAGAAATTTGCCGTTGATAGGAGCCATTAACAAGTCTCTATTAGGCTTGGCTAATCTGTAAGCGCCGTTTGAGAACGTCGTCTCTATCACATAAGGGCCTTCCCATTTGGGTTGGAATTTACCCTTACTCTTGTGAGTAATAATCATTGGCCTTCTCACAGCTAAAACTAGCTCGCCAACTTTGAACACTCTTTCCTTTACTTTTTGATTAAAAGCTCTAGAAATGCGTGCCTGGTAGAACACGATGTGTTGTTGAGCTTGGAGGCATTTTTTATCTAATCCTTCTAGCTCTTGAAGCCTTAATAGGTCATTCTTTTCTTGTGTCAACTCATTAGCCACTGCTATCCTGAGTGACGGAATTTGGATTTCGATGGGAAGAACTGCTTTGCTCCCGTAAACCAATGAGAATGGGGTACAACCCGTCAGTGCTCGTACCGTTGTGCGATATGCCCAGAGACATTCTCCTAGCTTCTCGTTTCAATCTCTTTTGTTCGAAGAGACGAACTTTTTCAAGAGTTTAATAATGGTTTTGTTGAAAGCTTCCGCCAAACCATTAGCAGCAGGATTATATGCCGTAGAGGCCACATTTTGTATCCGATTTTTATCGCAAAATCAGTGAAACGCTTGGCTGATGAATTGAGGCCCATTGTCATAAATTATCCTTCGGGGAATCCCAAAGCAATAAATGACATGATGCTTAATGAAGCTGATCACGTTAGATGTCTTCACCTCAGCGAGGGGGATTGCCTCTGCCCATTTGGAGAAATAATCCGTGATGGCTAATATGAATCGATGACCTCTGGAAGAAGACGGATGAATAGGACCAATGATATCCACACCCCATGCTTCGAAAGGCCAGGATGCCACTGTAGGGTGTAAATATTCAGAAGGTTGATGTATAAAATCTGCATGAACCTGACAGGCTTTGCATTGTCTTGCATATTTTATTGCATCTGTGATCATAGTAGGCCAGTAATAACCCATTCTCCTGATATGATCCTGTAGCTTAGGACCGGGTTGATGCGCTCCGTATACGCCGTCGTGAGCTTCACGGATAATACGTTGTGCTTCATCACCAGAGAGACATCGTAATAATAGTCCGTCATAAGTCCGGCGATATAAACATTATGAAGACGCATCAAAATAGAAGCGTAATGATCGTCTTTTGACGGATACTGCTTCTTTAGGGTCTTCCGGCAAGATTCTGTATGCTATAAAATCTATAAAGGGACTTCTCCAGTCTCTCTTTGGAGGATCTGTTTTCACAACATAGCTGCGTTCTATGTGAAAGTTATTTTTCATACAGAATAAATCTCTGTTAAGAAGGATCACCGAATTCTGCCTTCTTATAGGAATAGCTAAATCTGCAGCTAGAGTAGCTAGGGCATCAGCTTCCAAATTATGAGATCGAGGCACATGCTCTAGGAAGAACCCTTTAAAAGACATAACTATTTCGATCGTTGCTTGGTGATAAGGAATGAGGTCTGGATTACGGACTTCATATATTCCTCTTACTTGATTGACGATCAGCAGAGAATCACCGAAAGCTTCCAGGGATTCGACGTCCAATTTTGTAGCGACTTGGAGCCCAATTAATAGGGCGTTATATTCCGCCACATTATTAGAACAGGGCTCGCTAAGAGAATATGCTTGATAGATGACGAGTTTATCAGGAGTGACCAGGACAATTCCTACTCCTGAAACCACGTTTCCCCTGGGACCAGTCCTGGAGGCACCATCGAAGAATAGTTGCCATGTATCACTTTCCATTGCCTAATTACATTCTGCAACTTCGTCGGGAATGTCCTCGTATAATTTGGAGGTCTCCGGAATCGGATAAGCAGCTAAGAAATCGGCCAATGCTTGGACTTTGATGGGCTTCTGAGGGACATACACCATGTCATATGGTGTTAATAACATCGCCCAAGTCGCGAGTCGGGAATTAAGAACACTTGGCTTATTCATCAATACCCGAAGAGGATTCATCCTGGAGATGATATGAATAGTCTGGCCTGTGACATAGTGTCGCGTTTTCTGAATAGCGAACATTAGGGCCAAACATTCTTTTTCCACTGGATTGTACCGGTGTTCAGCTCCGACCATCATCCTGCTTAAATAGTAGATAGCCTGTTCATGACCTTCATCGTTCTTCTGTGCGAGAAGAGCTCCCAGAGAATGATCTATAGCTCGAACATACAGCAAGAATGGTCTTCCTATGACGGGAGGCACCAGAACTGGAGGATTAGTGAGGTAGCATTTGATATCATTAAACGCTTGCTGATAGGCTTCGTCCCATACAAAGGATACACCTTTCTTCATGAGACGAGAAAAAGGCTGACATCTCCCCGAGAAGTTGGATATGAATCTCCGAATATAAGCCAGACGACCTTGAAATCTCCTGAGTTCCCTCAGATTACGGGGTGGTCGCATTTCTAAGATGGCCTTGACTTTATCAGGGTCCACTTGAATGCCTTTAGTGGTAATAACAAATCCCAGGAATTTGCCACTAGATACACCCAGAAAGGACTTTGTAGGATTCATTTTGAGTTGATGTTGGCGCATCAACTCAAACACTGTCTTCAGGTCTTGGATGTGATTATCCTTGTGGCGACTTTTGACAGCTATATCGTCTACGTAACATTCCACTGTTTTGCGTAAATGCTCGTGGAATATGTTACTCATAGCTCGTTGGTATGTAGCTCCGGCGTTCTTCAATCCGAAGGGCATGACCGTATAGCAATATACCCCCAATGGTGTTCGGAAGGCAGTATGCTTCTCGTCTTCAGGATGCATCTTGATTTGGTTGTATCCTGAAAATCCGTCCATGAAAGACATGCGTTCGAAACCGCATGTATTATCAATCATGACGTCTGTAATGGGAAGAGGAAACTCATCCTTGGGGCAAGCCGCATTCAGATCTCGGTAATCTATACAGACACGTACTTTCCCATTTTTCTTCATGACTGGGACAACATTGGCGACCCAGTCGGGATGTTGTTCTTCTCGGATGAAGCCGCAGGCTATCAACTTCTTGATTTCAGCTTCAATAGCGTCCATCATATCCGGGCGGAACCGGCGTTGGTGTTGCTTCACAGGGTGGCGGTGCGTTATTTTTGAAAATCAGCTAAAAGAATATGTATGTGTGCATATTACATCAATTTACATTAATATTTTAATGTAAACTCTTTATTCGAAAAGTAAAGCTCAGGGTTTCAAATTTTTTTTTTTTTGGTTAAGTTAAAAAGAGGCAAAAAAAAATTATCCTAAAAGAATGGAATTGTTTACACTAATTTGGTTTTTTTTTTTAAAGATAGTGCATTGTAAAAGATATTTTATTACTAATATAAATATTATTTCATTGCTAAAAATCTAAAAGATTTAAATTTAATTTAAAAAGGTCTTATATTTCTAATCTAAAATTAAATTTAAACCTAATCTAATACAAGTTAAATATATTTTATTTTATTTTTCTTTCTGCAATTGGTTTGGTGCAGCTTTTAATGGTATGGAGACATTGGTTTATTTGAGATAGATATGTTTAAGATAAGTGTAAGCCATTGGATAGTAATGAAGGAGAGTCCAAATTTCTTAATGATAAACTATATTAAAAATTCAGGTAGGCCCGAAAGTAGAGATTTTAATTTTTTATCTTTATTCAGAAAGCTCATAGTTTAAAGCTTTTTGCATGCAGCTGATGTTGAGGTACCTCTTATTTGCATGCAACTGATATTTTTTTTTTTGTCATTTATTATGGCATGATGGTGAGAAATGTATGTGTTGCACATGCAACACATGTGCCTGGATACTAGTGGTTTCTGACCGAAATAAGCGGTCAGTTTCCCCAGGTGGCTTTTAGTCTTCCAAAGAGAAATGCTTTATTCCCATGTCAACATGCAGCATGATAATGATCCTTACAACTAGCAGTTATCGCATTCATTTATAGTAAATTATAATGCAGCATTGATTTTAAACATTTTTTTAATATGGGTAACCCTTTTAACATTGATGCGTAGATTTTTTTTCTTCTAAAGAGCCAATATAATATTTGAGCCCCGACTTTGGTTTTGTTTGCTACGATGCGTTCAGTTTGACCCATATGTGCACACTCCAATAGAATTGATTACACGGCAAAAAGTAAAATTAAAATAAAATAAAAAATAAAATTAGAGGTATAATATACTATTAACTTAAAATAAGAAATCTCATTACTGTTGAAAATAATATTAAAATTAACATTAATGTTACCAAACCATTCGTTCGATTAAAATCGATTAGTTCGGATCGGTATGGTTCGATTAAAAGTGATTGGTTCGGATTGGTAATAACAGTTGGCAATCGACTATTAGGTACTCGAAATGATCGAGCTCGACTGTTTTTAGCGTACAAGTCCGGACGAATACTAACAAAGTCCGAGCCATAACGCCATTTAATTTGAGCCCTGAGTTTGGTTTGGTTTGGTTTGGTTGACCCATATGTGCACACTCCAATAGAATTGATTACACGACCAATAGTATAATTAAAACTAAATGAGAAAGTAAATTAGAGTTATAATTTACTATTAACTAAAAATAAGAAATCTTATTACTGTTGAAATTAATATTAAAATTAACATTAATGTTACTAGACCATCGGTTCGATTGAAAGCAATTAGTTCGGGTCGGTATGGTTTGATTAAAAGCGATTGGTTCATATTGGTAATAACCGTGGACAATCGACTGTTAGGTACTCGAAATAATCGAGCTCGACTATTTTAATTTTAAATTTAAATCTAATTTTAATTTTACTTTTTATATTTATATAATATTAATATTAATGTATATTTATATTTACATTTATATTTTATTTTTCATATTAAATTTAATTTTATGAATTTTAATTTCAATTTTCATATTAATTTAAATTTAAAACAAAATTTAATTTTAATTTTAAGCTAAAATTTAAATTTAACTTTTAATCTTTCAAATTTTCCATGTATGAACATTTGAAAAGTTATAATTAACATTTATTTTTTAATTTAAATTAAACTTTTAATCTAAAAATTTGCCATGTACGAACATATAACTTTAAAAATTCAAAACTTTTAATCTTAATTAACTTCCAAAATTCAAAAATAAAACAGAATATAACCCAACCGCGGCTAGAGGATAAGAAGAGTCGCAATGGAGCGAATAATAGGTGGGCCCAGTGTGATCACGTGGGGGGCTGCAGAGCGAATGGGGTGACGTGTGACTGCAGGTAGCACACGGTCAAACCCCCACGAGCGGCTTAAATAGCATTTTCTATTACGAAAATAAAACATAATAGAACCCAACCAACCGACTATAGAGAAACAAAGGAGAGGAGAAGAAGAGTCGCAATGGAGAGGAGCAAGAGCAAGATCAACAGCAGCGGATGGGCCATCATCCCTACGGAGATTCTCTCGATGGTACTAGTCCTGTCGGGGATGCCGGCGGACGAGGTCATGTGCAACGTGGCCTTAGTGTGACGTTCGTGGTGGAAGGCACTCAGCGGTCCCTACATTGGTCCAACGTCGACTTGCATCAGTGGTGCTGCAGGGACCACCAAACTATCGAGATCGACGAGACCGTAAAGAAACTCGTGGCGCAAGAA
The DNA here is from genome assembly GCA_036927795.1 of Iris macrosiphon. NCBI lineage: Eukaryota > Viridiplantae > Streptophyta > Magnoliopsida > Asparagales > Iridaceae > Iris > Iris macrosiphon. The sequence continues at coordinate 303,459,384 of JAYESA010000005.1, forward strand.
TTCTACAGTCCCTCTCGGCCTACAAACTCGGCAAAGCCGCCTTCTCCTTTGCATGCTATTGGCCCGTGCAAAATTTTGTTTTATCTTTTCTAATACTTTATTTTTCTAATTACAAATTTTTATGTATACTTGTTTGATTTCTATGGATCCTATGCATAAAGTTGTGAATTAAGATGTTTACCCCTGTTTATAATACATTGAAAAAAAAATTAAGAGTGCTGCGCATTCCGAAAAGCGACGTGAGTGATGAAAATTTGATGACATACTTGGAGCTCCTCCCGGTGCTGAAAGAACTCGACATTAGCTACTGCCTCTATATCACGTCGACGGGAATATATTTCGCCGGTAAGTATTACCAGCGTCTGGTCAAGCTAAGGAGGAACATGCCCCCTCCATATTTCATGGTCAAGAACAGATTTGTGCAAGACACTTTCAACTAGACGTAGGCAAAGGCCGTGGCCAATTCGATGCTGCGTCTTGAGCACCTCGAGTTGGGCTTCAGCTTGTTCAAAGGACACACGCTGCGATCTATCATATGCAACTGCAATGGTCTTTGCGTGCTCGACATACGTGGGTGATGGAACGTGTACCTCAACAACGACCTCAGGAACATTTTTAATTAAATCCAAATGTTTAAAGGCCCCTGGAATGATATAATGTCAGAGGAAGGTGGATACGAGATATATAGTGATTTAGATCTCATCGGTCAGCCCTGGGGTGAGTGGTTCTTCTATCTTCGACTACGAAGTCAAAAAGAATCCTAAATCTCCTTCGTCACTTGCACCTGCTACCGCCTAAGACGATGATTAGCATGCATGCATTTATTTGTATTTTTTATATGAATATGATATTAGTATATTAGCCTCAATATTTTGGGTTGAAAAGAACAATCAATTTAAAGTATTATTATTGTTTTTAGTTTGGGCATCATCTGAGCTATTGATATCCTTCAATTTTGGACAAATTGAAAAAAATTATGTGACTTTATGGGATTATGATGCCATCGAGACCTTTTTATTGCATCGTTAAACTTCAGTTGCTATCAAAATATTCGTGATGCTATCGAAAATTTGTTGACACATGAAAATGATAACATTTAATCTAAAACTCTTCTCCAATGCAATTTTTAAGTTAACTGTGAAGCTTATGCGGCAAAAATTATAAAAGAGATTGTTTAGTTAGATCTCTAGTTCTTGGAAAATTAAAATTAAAATTTATTATTTTTTTTAAGGTCTTCTTAACATCTGCCCTAATGGCACAAGTTAAGGACAATTAAGGAAGTATTTTTTTTTTGGAAGTATTATCTACAATAAATAACAAATATTATCCAGATTTTATTAAGATACTCATGAATTTTATTCGAACATAAAAGGATAGATTTTCTGGTAAAAAATTGTTTCTAAAAAAATTATTATATATATTTACTACTTAAAATTGTTCATTAAATTTAATATAGATATTTAATAATTACGTGTGAAATTTTTAAAGAGAATTTTTGTTTTTCCCAAAAAATGTAAAAAAAATTAAAATATTTTTCTTTTCTTAAGAAATCAAATATTAAAAAATTATTATTTATTTTTATCAAATAGTATAAAATACATGCAAGGCACGAGCATATACTAGTTAATATCAATGATAATGTTAATGTTAATTTTAGTATAAATTTTAATATTAATGTAAATTTTAATATTAATATTAATTTTATTGTAAATTATAATATTAATTAAAATCTTTGTATAAATTGTTGCATGCCTACATATGCGGCAAAAATTATAAAAGACATTGTTTAGTTGGATTTCTAGTTCTTGAAAAGGGTGGGGCCGGGTGGGACCCATATATAAGGGGGGTAGAGGGGAGGTGGGGCCGGTTGTAAGAAGGTTGTAAACATTTGGTAGTAATCTTAGCATTATTGTTTTTTATAAGCACTTTGCTACAGTTACAACCAAATTCCTACAACCGGCCATGTGGCCGGCTTCCATTGGAGGAGAGGGGAAGAGGTGGGGCCGGGTGGAACCCATGGTGCAGGGGGTGAGAGGTGAGGTGGGACCGGGGTGGAGCACATGTGTCAGGGGGTGAGAGAGGAGTTGTTTGAAGGTTGTAAGGATTGGTTGTAAACTTAGAATTATTGTTTTGGTAACCCATTTTTCCACGTGTCCTCGTATTAGTGGCATTGGAGAAGATGAAAAGGAGGTGTTGGAAGTTGTTTTTTAAAATGTTGCATGCTTTTATGACGACTCAAGTATTTTTTCTCTTTGTATTGTTTCTTCTCTTTGCTTTCTAACAATCTATGTTTTCTTTAATGGCGGAGTCAGAAGGAGAAACTGAGGGTCGGGTCGAACAATTAGATGATGAAGAAGGAATTAAAGCTGTTAACTTGGGAGATGATAAAGAACAAGAGGAAAAAAATAACGGAGAAATGCATCCTAACGATGACATCAACGCAAACAACGATAAGTTATTTCGCTTCATCATTTCTAATGGATTTACGAAGTGCATTATTTTACTTTTATTTTTAATACTAATTTTGTTTAAATTTGTTTTTTAGGGACGAAGGTGAATCTCAACTGGATTTCAATAAAAATATGATGAAAAAAATAATGCAGTATGCCAACATTAACAAACACCCAAGGGAGCTCGTAGATGAAGATATCGTTGGCCTAGCGTTCAACTTTATTGATGAAGCAGACTCATTTTACCGGATATATTCAAAAATAATAGGTTTTAGTGTTAGAAAGAACGAAGAAAAGAAAGACAAATCTGGGATGGTCAAAGCCTCAAGTTGGTGTTATTCGAATGGATTTAGACGGAAGAAATATATTGAAGCTCCTACCAGAGTTCATGAGCCAAGAAGTGATAGCAGGACTGGTTGTCGAGCAATGTTTCCAATTATGTACAAAAGTTCTACAAAAATATGGGTTGTCAAATTATTTCGAGTACATCACAACCATAATTTGGCGAATAATTTTGAGAAATTTTTTTTCAGATCCCATCGAAAAATATCAACCGCAGATTTGGAATAAACAAAGCTGATGAAACAAGCCGGGATGCAGACTTCAGCAATATGGAATTTATTGGTCCACCAGAATGGTGGATGGGATAAGGTTGGATGGACGAAAAAATATTTATACAATGCTTTAGCTAATGATTGTAGAGGACTAGACGATCATGATGCTACGACAATACTTACATTTCTTCAAGCTAAGGATGACATTGACCCTGATTTCTTCTACGCGTACAAGGTAGATGAAGATTCTAGATTGACCAATCTATTTTGGGCCGACAGTGCAAGTCGATTTGATTATGAATTATTTGAAGATTCACAAGCATTTTGTCACTACCACATTTTCAGACTAGATAATAAATAGATAGATACTAAATAGATAGGTATATAGATGGATAGATAGATGGATTGATAGATAGATTGATAGATGAATATATAGATAGATAGATATCTAGATAGATGGATATATATAGATAGCTAGATAAATAGCTAGATAAATAGATAACTAGATAGATAAACAGATAGATAGATATCTAGGTAGATAGATATCTAGATAGGTAAATACATAAATAGATAGATATATAGATAAATAGATATTTAGGTAGATTGATATATGGTTAGATAGATAGATAGTTATATCTATCTATGCGTATAGATATACATATACATATAGCTAGATATATGTTATAGCTAGGTAAATATATATGTATAGGTATGTATCGGGTAAGGGTTATATATTTGTGTTGTGGATATATATAAATAGATATCTAGATATATGCATATGTGTGTATTAGATATATATATATATATATATATATATATATATATATATATATATATATATATATATATATATATATATATATATATATATATATATATTAGCCTAGATTATTAACTAGGTATATATCTATATTCATAATAGTTAGCTAGAGGGGTAGTAGGGTTGAGTTTAGAGAGGGTATCTCAATACCTTTAGATATCCAAGGTATTGAGTTTCGAGCTGGGTTTTTAAGCAATTGCCTAGGTTTGAGTTTAGAGATAGGTTTTTATGTATATGTGTATATATTTACGCGTGCTAGCATAGGTTTTAGAGGGTATAGACGGGGCGTATAGCGTAGGGTGAGGTATCGAATATCGAGGGTATCCCGGTATCTCAAGGAGGCGAGTTTGAGGGTTTATTAGCTTAAAGACCTAGTTTTGACCTAAAATTTTAGGGGCACCCTAGTTTGACCTAGAGTTGACTGTGGTTGACTCGGTTGACCGCAAAAGTCAACTTTTGACCTAGATTTGACCCAGGATTGACTTTTTGGACCAAGAGTTGACTTTTGACCCAGATTTTACCGGTTTGACCCGTTTGACCTAGAACGGCCCTAGAAGCCTATTTTTAGTTATTTTATATCTGTTTAACTCATTAGAAACCTGTTTAACCTTGCCTTTTGCAATAGGTCCTTGCGACACCAGTTCGGATCGCAGTTGCTCAGGACGTCAGACGAGTACATTCTCTGATAGTTTTTATTATTTGATGATTATTATGATTCAGCTTCTAGTATAGTATCATCTGATTTTTCTGGCACAACATGGGACACAGACTGGTATTTCTGGATTTATTTACTTGCGATACGTATTTTTCATGTTTCTGGCCTCTATTCTGGAATCACTACTAGCATCACCTACAGACATCACTACAGGCATCACTCATGTTTCAGGCTGGACTCATACTTGATTTATGTGTCGGGTCTTGGATTCACTTGTACTAGTTGGGACGGGAAAATACTCGAGTAGACATGTAAACATTCCCATCTGGAATTATCAGGAATCACTCCCTCTGGTATAATCTGGAATGATAACAGTCGCGCACCCAGTGCGCGGTGAGCCGTACTTACCCCTAGCCGTTTACATGTCGAAGTATTTCAAAGACACCGAGTTCATTCTTTATAGTCTGGACTCTCTTGCATTTCTTGTTGGTCTCACTTACATGTTTCTGGACTTGACTCATTACATGTATTTCATGCTGGACTCACTACACGTTCATGTGCACAGACTTACTCTTAGTTTAGATTTCTTGTATCTTGTAGTTTTTACTATCTTGCTTCTGATATCCATGCATCTTTACCTTTATGTACCAGTGACATATGTATATTTCTTGTTCATACTATATTTCATTCTCCTTGCTACTTGCTACAATTGTTTTATAGTTTTTATCATTTAACTGAAACTGCTGTTAGAGATGTACTTGCTCCAGTCCTGAATGGACATATTTTTTCCAGAGTATCCGAAGGAGTGGTGTCCAACGTTTTATGGACCTCAGCCTGCCGATGGTGCAGACAGGGACCCTCTAGTTTAGGAGTAATTTTCGGGTTGGTAGCCGGGATCACTAAGACCTTGTTATTATTTTTATTAGCTTTTAGCACCGGATTTGTCTCCGGTTTTGGATTGAGACCTTGTATTATATTTGATTTTGGATATTGTTGTATTATTATTATTATTATTATTATTATTATTTGATGTTGTGGTTGTTTTAGTTGTTGTTGGTTAGACTTTATAGTTGTTAGATTTCTGTGTTATCTTATCGTGCTTAGATTCGTGATTGAGTACTTGTGATTATCATTATGATATTGCTCCTCCGTTTGGAGTTGAGATCTTGACAGGTTTATATATTAATTGCGTGAGATTGTTAGCTAGATAGTTGACCTAGACAGCGTTCTACCGCCGATGCTGCGGCGTAGGCTGGACGTGCCCACGACTCATGCCCAATTTTTTGGGTGCGGGTCGTGACAAGGGCAGCGCCATATTTACTAAGGCGACTAAACTCTACATCATATTCATCAACTGTCTTGTTCACCTGCTCCAGGTGGAGGAATTGATCGTACAACATATCCTTTACAGTATTCGGGAAGTACTTCCTCTCAAAGCACTCCAAGAATTGTTCACAAGTCTGACGCGTACCCAACTGGCGCTCCATTGATTTCCACCAGTGATGAGTGTTACCATCTAGCTGCGTCCTTACGCCTGTTATCCATAGATCTGTAGGCAGCTGTGATGCTTCTAATAACTTTTGGGTATGGGTAATCCAGTTTGTAGTCTCCTATGGGCTCTCAGTGCCTTTATAGGGTTTTGGACCCATCTGTACGAAGTCCTTGACTGAACCAACTCGAGCTCGCAGTACCGGAACTAGTGCCTGGGCTGGTACAGGTGCATGTACAGCCATTCTCTCAAGTGCTGCCAAAAATTCTCACATCTGCTTTGCCGCTTGCTGCCTCTACTCTACAGCTAGTGCGGCCGCCTGCTGTCTCTGTTCCTGCATCATCAGTTGGAAGAATTAGAATAGCTGTGTCTGGCCATCCTGTGGTGTCGATGAAGTCGGAAAGGTCCCATTAGGCGAAGCGAAAAGATCATATGGAAATGGATTGTGAGTCTGTCCATTCGACCCCGAAAGCCTAGGAGTCGTTGAGGCCTCTCCTCGAGTTTGGCCGTTGACTCCTGCAGGTGTGTCACCTCCGGTGGCAGTACATCCACTACGCAAATCCATCTCTCTGCAAGAGGTGGACGAAACGATTAGAAGGGGTACAGGAATCAAACAGGATGCAAGCATTTAAATAGGAAAGTTGAAAGGGATAATGAGTTTTAGTCAAGCGTGGATGAGATCATATACTCTATTCCTATACGCAGGCTTGTTCGATACAGTAACTTAACCGAGATAATATATTCGTTGACCTGCATGGGACACCACAAAAATATGTCATGTCCCAATCCTAAAATACGTAGGACTAGGAATACGCGACATGCCAACCGTATGTATACGAAAACTCTAATATGTTGGAAGATCGTAACACATACGTACGCTGTACATGAATATCAAATCCACAAGTGGTAATATACTGTCAACATAAATCACACGCAATCTATATCTCATCCACAGCATAAATAATGAAATAGGAATAAATAATTGAATCTCAAATATGAAGTATCAAGAATAATAGTCGGGTGGAAAAAAATCCACTGCCAATTGACTATACTAAAACTAAATGAGAGAAGAGATCAAACTCTAATATAAGATAAATGTCAATAAAAGAAATAGCAACTGGAATATCCATCTGTTGCAAAGAATCAAAGGTACTCTGAAGGTAAGACCTCCTCAGTCTGGTATGAAGCGTCAGGTCTGGGTCCGTACTCCTGTGGATAATCCTGCACGTCTATACCTGGAAAGGGATCAGGTCCTCAGAGGGACGTAACAAGATACATAGAAGCATGCCAATAAAGTACTTAAAATAAATATCCAAGGGTCGCCTAACCATCTATGTGAATGCACTTTGAGAACAACTCTCCAACAAGTGGGCTATCTGGCCAAAATAGGATTGGCATGATTCTCTCGGAGATTCAGGGGCCTACAAAGCATAAAATTTTTTGAACCTCAGAGGCCGCCTGATAATAATAATATATAGTGGTCATCATGACCGCGCATCTTCGGTGGAGCGTACAGGTTACACAAGGAAAGTGCAATGGAGCCCAAATGCCTTACTTGTTGTTCTCCCCACCCCATGCTTTAAGCATGTCACATCCATGACACGATGATACCTCTAATAACTGCCAAGGCTTCTAATAATGCAATTTGTATCAGTCGCACGTCCTATACGTACCAGTGGCCAACTGAATACGCAAGTTCGTGTCCTACATGAGACTCACACTCGTATAATAATAGTGTCATGGCCAAAGAAACATAAAAATGCCTTATGATAATGGGGTGGTCTCATAAACTAGGTCAACATGCATATACATAATAAAAACAGAATATGACACCACCGTCGTTGCACCCAAGTTATTCTTGGATGTGCAGTTTATATAGTAGTTAAAATATATGAACTAAATGATAGAAATAAAATACATGCATCATATGGAATGTAGTATCACAGTAAAATGGCAAGGTATACTTGCATGGCAAGCAATCTGCGTAGTGCAAGCGTCCAGACGTCAAGTACACAGGATCAGAAACTATGGCCTCCGAATAAACGTCTCCGGATGCTGAAATAAACATCACCAACGTTCTCAGAATCAGTGAGATAGCTAGAAAATACTACCCTTTCGTCCAATTTGGACACATGGGCAAAACGGTAATTTTGGGTCAAAGTAGGGTCCAAATGTTGCCCACTTTGCACCAAAAAGCGTGTCAGGGGCAAAGGTCTCTAAATGGGACAAATCATAGGTCAAAAAAATTATAAACGTCAATACATACTCAACGGTATGTACAATTTTGGATTCCGGTGAGTCGAACACAAATTCACCCTTAAAGTCAATCGTGGGGCCCACAAATAGGCGGCTTGGTCAACTGTTTCAGAATCATGTGAAACTTTGGTCACAGGACCAGCGTGATACCACTAATCCAATGGCGCAAGTTTTGTCGTATTCCGACGAGCATACACAAAATGATGTGGTATTTTGCAAAAATTGCGATACGGAGAATTTTTACGAATACGGGTTGATTTCGACGCGTAACGTCCAAATCAGTTTTTGCAAAATTTCACACGTCAGGACATACCATACACGCCTTTCGATATAATTGGTACTCGACGAGGCGGTCCCGTTTGGCGGGGCAAGCTCTGTATCGTAATTTCTAAAGTTTTTTAAAACCAGTTTTTCACGATTTTTAACCCAATTTATCTCTGCATTTAACACAAAATAAAATAATCTAATTAACAGGGGATGATCTCGATTATATGGACTTCACATAGCAAAAATTAGATTTAAATATGGAGTTCTATGGTGGGAGATAACAGCCTCTAAACATAGGTGGTCGAAATAGTTTACTGCAGTTTTTAACATATGTGGTTTTTCTTTAATTTGGCCTCGATTTCTACCTAGTGTTTAATGTTGTTTGATGGAAACTAATTAACAGGGTTGAGAAGGGGATAGTTTGTAATCATATCGGTAAAGACGGTTCAAAAATTGGTTGAGAGATGAGGTGGGAAACTGTGCTTAAAGTAGGGCACGTCGCTGCTCGAATCTGCCTCGGACTGCTGCGCGGTTGTGCGGACGCGGGCGGCGACGCTAGGTTCCGGGCGGTGCTCCTGTGGCTGCGCGGTTGTGCGGACGCGGGCGGCGGCGCTGGGTTCCTGGCGGTGCTCCGGTGGCTGCGTGGTGGGTTGCGGTGGTTGGAGGTCGGCGTCGGATTAGAGGGGGATAGGTTTAGGGTTAGGGTTTGCAATATGGTTATATATATATAGGCGAAGAGTTAAGAATAAGGTCGGGGTCGCTCGCGGCTTGGGGGTTACTGTGGGGTTGGGGTGTGAAATGTTGTTGGGTTAGCAATCTGGTTAGGATTTTAGAAGTTAGTCTTAGACTTAAGGTTTTAGTAAAAAGGGAATTGTTTATTTATTTATTTTTCTTTTTTTTTCTTTTTTTTCTTTTCTATTATTACTATTTATTTATATATGTATTTATGGTATAAAAATTCCAGAAAATTTTATTAGTACATTCTAAAAATTCTATCATCCTTCTAGAAGACTTTCTAAATAAAATAAAATATAATAATAGTTTTGTTCCATAAATTCTAGATGAGTAGTTACCTAGGTAATTAATTCAATTAAATTTTATTTTTTAATTAACTAAGAAATAATGCAATTAAATTCAACGATTAATTAAATAATTAATATATTTAAAATTAGGGGTTTTACACCGATTGTTTTAGAAGATCTTCCTCCGCCACCTCCATTGTCGACTGACGCGACTTAGATATTCACGTTGTTCAGGGATATGATGGAGGCTCAGAGGGCCCAGACTGAGTTTCAGCAGAGGTAGATGGACATGATACGGGAAGGCATCGAGAGGGCTCACCAGGTTGCCTTAGCAACAATCGAGAGAGGTACTCCCACCCAGCATCAAGATACCCAGCAAGTCGGGTAACATCCAGGACTTCAAGAAGTTGGGACCTCAGGGTTTCAGAGGGACGAAAGGCGTCATCTATGTGGATAATTGGATCAAGGACATCGAGCGTATCATACGACTGTCATGTCTCGCAGAGAACCTGAAGATTAAGGCGGTTGGGCTCCAGATGACATACATAGCTCGCACTTGGTTCAGGAATAAATCTTTTCTTGTTGATCCTGAGCATACTTGGGAGGATTTCAAAGACCTTTTCAAGAAGAAGTTATTCACCCCTACTTACATATTAGACTTGGCATATCAGTTTGAGAACCTCCAATGGAGGAGTATGTCAGTAGAGGAGTACGCCACAGAATTTAGCAGGCTGAGCCGGTACGCAGAGCATATGGTACGAGACCCGGATATGAGAGCGAGTCTTTTTTAGGCCTGAACTGGGAGGTGAAGGTTCTTGTCTCATCTAGTCATGAGACTTATTCAGCGATTCTTGCGGAGGCATACAAGGTCGAAAGGGATCTGAGCTTGACACCCAAGAGGGATCGCGATATCTTTAGTGGAGCTAGTAGCATTGTGGAACCTGCCAAGCGTCCCCAGCTCCAGCAGAGATCTTTTCAGCAGCCACAGCAGTTCCAGACTCCAGCTAGGACGCCGGTTGATCAGGCACCATAGTTGAGACAGATACCCAGGCTCCATGCTACTATTGCAAGAAATCCAACCATATCTGGGAGATTTGTAGGAGAAGGTTGGGAGTTTGTTTGTATTGTGGTGCTGAGGGTCATTAGATGAGAGAATTTCCTAATTCTCTATGTCGTGCAGCTCAGGGAGCAACTCCAGCTCAGAGACCCTCAGCGAGGCCACCTGCAGTACAGCCAAGGGGACTACTTCCAACCCAACAGCAGTATTTCGTCCAGCACCAGCATCAAAGGGGTGCACATTAGGGTCGAGTGTTCGCCATGACGGTCGAGGAGACCGAGCCCATCAGAGATATCATTGCAGGTTCTGTTCTTTTTAATTTTATTCCAAATTTAGCATTGTTTGATAGTGATGCATCTCATAGCTTTTGTCTGTTGCTTTTGCTCTCAAGCATCATTTTATAGCTGAGTCTTTGAATAGGACTTGCAATGTCATGAATGAGAGAGGCATTATCCTGGTCAGTAATATTTCCAAGGATCGGAGAGTTACCTTGGGAGGCCGGGAGCTGAGTGTGCGTCTACTCGTAATGCCACTTCCAAGATACGCCATTATACTCAGGATGGATTGGTTAAGTAGGCACCATGCTAGTATAGATTGCATAGGAGGTAGAGTTTTGTTCAGTCCGCTAGGAGAGCCAGAGTTCGATTTGCCAGAGGAGCTTCAAAGCAGAACGAAGGCATTATCTATGGAGCAATGGTGGAAGAAAAGGAGTTGCCTCATCCTTTGATAGCAGAATTCTTAGATGTGTTTTCGGAGGAGTTTTCGGGATTGCTGCCAGATTGAGATATTGAGTTTTCTATAGGCTTAGTGCCAGGTGCAAAGCCGATTTTACAGCATGTCTATAGAATCAACAACAGCGAGATAACCGAGTTGAAGAAGCAAGTGGAGGAGATGAAAGATAAGGGGTTTATCAGATCCAGTTCTTCACCATGGGGTTCTCCGGTATTGTTTGTATAGAAAAAAATGGATCGGTGTGTATATGCATCGATTACAGGGCTCTGAACAACCTCACTAACAAGAATAAATACCCGCTGCCTAGGATTGATGATCTCTTTGATCAGTTGAGTGGTGCGAAGGTGTTTTTGTAAACCCCCTTATTTTTAGAATTTAAATTTTATTATTTAATTATTGGCATTATGTAATTATTGAGATTAAGGAAAAAAATTCATTAATTTTAGCTAATTAGATAAATATATATTCATGGACAGATAATTAATTGCTAATATTATACAGAAAATATATTTTGGGTGTACAACTATTATTAAAGTATTATAGATTTTTCCTGGAATTATTTGGTGTTCAAACCTAATTATAAGGGCTATATACATACACATATATATGTGGTATTAAATAATAATAATAATAATAATTAAACCAAAACCTAAACCTACCCGCACCCACACCCAAACTCTGAAACCCACCCGAGACCCGTAACACCCCCGCTACAGTAACCGCCCACCCCCGCACCCTTCGGCTACCAAAACCCCCACGGCCCACTCCATTCGACTTCTCGAAACCGACGACTGCTCCTTTCCCATTCAGTAATCCCTCCTTTACCCTATATATACACCACCACCACCACCAGCCTTCCACCACCAGTCCAGATGAACCACCGACCACTGACCGCCGTCGCGCACCGTCGTAGAGCAGCCCACCCAGAAGTCATGAACAGCAGAGCTTGAGGTACTTTTTTTCCTACCTCTGTTTCTTCCTACATAGTAAACCAAATAGCAAATCATCAACTCCTATGTGAAGACCACATGACCCCCATGAACCATGTTTAAATAGTTTAGTGTATCGTGTCTTGTATCGATCGTAAATTACAACACAAAACAGAAAAAAAATGACTTAATTTTAGGAACAGAAACTGTTCCAAGTACGCATGTTTGAGTCTCATTATCTCTATAACGGCATGTGATGCTAAAATTCTACTTGAACAGACTTCTTGACAGCATAACCTAGTTTTAATCCCTTTAAACACTTTCTTTTAATTCGAATTATTCTGAGAATTATTTACTGCTAAAATCTGTCAAAAAACTTGTTTTCGTAAAACTAAATTTTTTCGATACGGGGTGCATACCGCTAAACGAGGTGACTTCGTCGTGTGAGGATCTTACCAAAAGACGCGTATCGCCAACGCGGACGTATAGAATTTAATGAAACTTGATTTGGATGTGCGTGTACACCGGAATCAATGCATAACCGTCAAAAAATATCGTATTGACATGTTCCGACACTTGTTATAACTTCGTGTGTGCTTATCATTTCGTAATAAAACTTGCGTCATCGGATTCGCAGCGTTATGCTGCTCCTGTGATCCAACTTTGGTTCGATTCTGAGAACGTTGACGAAACACCATTTCGTGGGCCCCACGGTTCTACTTGACCGGCGATTTCATAATCGGCTCACTCGTAGACACTAAGTTTGAAGAATTTAGAGAACTTTATCTTTGGCACATTTTTTGGTACGAAGTGGGCCACATGTGGACCCCGTTTTGACTCAAAATTGTCAATTCTGCCCATGTGTCCAAATTGGACTTATGGGTAGTCAATCCTAACTATTTCAAGTATTCTGAAAATAATGGTGATATTTGTTTCAGCACCCGGAGGCGTACTTGGAGATTCTACTTTACAAGAGCAACTAACGGAGTTCAAAACCCAGGCAAGTGTACCTTGCCAAACCTGCAGAGATCATGTTATATTATTTGCATGTGTTCTTTATATATATATATATATATATACTTTTGTGATGTACCTATTCAACCTAGGACCGTGAGACGTTGCTTAGCGTCCGAACAAAATTCGGGTGTCGACGCCGTACGCGGAGTCGTGTAACGTCATTTAGATAGTTGATTCTACGATCCTATTTTTATGTGCTTGCTTTACCAAGTACGTCATACTGTATGACACTTGATACTATTTCATGTGACATAATCTTTCTTGAGTTATTCATGATGATTCTGTGTAGACTTACAAGATTCATGATATTAGATTTGCATATATAAAGAAATTATTATGACTCGTTGTATTAGCTAGAGGTCATGATATTACGTGTTATGGATATGAGACATTGTGGACATGAGATATGAGGTTACATTTGGTGGGAAGAGACACACAGGCTACAGGATGATTATTTATATATATACATACTATACTATTGTAGGTGCTTTAGTCTCTGTATCAGAGCTTGGCACATTTACTTGAGACTACTTGCAGCTACGGGCTCCCCGACACAGAGCCTGTAGTGGTCTCAGCATGAGTACTAGTGATGCTCTTATTTGAATTTTATATAGTTGGTTACATAGCTTACCTTGATGATCTATTTTTATTTACTGTATTTTATTTGTCTTGAGTGTTTCTTGTATCTTGCTATGTCCCCTGAGGACCTGAATCCGGATTATGTCCCCAGGTACAGCAGAGGAGGATTACCCCGAGGTATACGGGACAGAAGCTGAAGCTGGAGCAGTATTGGCACCAGAGGACGAGGTTGTGACAGAAAATTTTTCCTAAGTACTCAGTTAGAGTTGCTTCACCCCTACTCTGATTCTGACAGAAGAGGATAAGGCGGAGAAGTTCTTTAAAAGACTTAGCTTTCAGCTACAGAGATTAATCGGCTTTGTTGCACCTACTTCCTTTACGGACGTCCTTGCTGCAGCCCGACGCATGGAGCGCATCACATGGAGAGATTCCAGCTTGAAATGGTCGTTCATATCAGCACCAGCCAGAGCACCACGGGAAGGAACTGCAAAGAGACCTCACATGTACCAGCTATCCAGAGCAATTTCGCAGACACTGCCAACATGTCAATATTATGGCAAGCGAGGTTATTACGGGAGCGAGTGCAGACGTAAGTTGGGACTATGCTTGGTTTGCGGATCCAGCTAACATTCAGTAAAGGACTGCCCTGAGCGTCGAGAGGGAGCACCGATGGTAAACCGACCAGCTTTACCAGTACCGAGACCAGCTCAGCAGCCACCTAGGCTAGCTTATCCAGCACTGTGAGCACCACAAACGGGAGTTGGAGGAGTCAGACCACCATCTCCAGGAGAGTATCAGACGAGGCCACCTTTGGAACCACAGGCAACACTATTCCAGCAGGCTCGGAAGCAGAGAGGACCAGCTCAGGGGTGAGGACAGGCATTTTTCATGGCTATTGAAGAGGAAGCTACTGCAGGAGAGGTCATCGCAGGTACTATATTAGTAGCTTCATTACCTGCTGTAGCTTTATTCGATTCTGGAGCATCGTATTCATTCATAGCTGCTAGGTTCTTAGCCACGCATAGAGTAGCTACCGCACCCCTTCCGAATACTATGTGAATTCTTACGGGAGGTAGAATTATCCCAGTTAGTAACATTTGTAGATCTTGTTCGGTAGTAGTCTGTGAGAGAGAGATGCAAGCTCAATTTTTAATCTTTTCTATACCGGATTATGATGTTTTACTTGGTATGGAATGGATGAGTCAGTACCATGCGACTCTAGATTGCCGACGTGGAGGGGTTATATTTAGACCACCTGGACATCCGGAGTTTGAGTTTCTTCGGGGAGCCAAAGAACAAGGTGTTCAGCCTACACTTAAGGTACTCTCTGTAGAAGGGAAGCCTGAGTACCCAAAGGTTGTATCAGAATTTGTGGATGTATTTTTTGATGATCTTCCAGGCTTACCACCTGATCGAGAAATAGAATTCATAATAGACTTGACTCCAGGAGGCGCTTTCTTGCTTTCTTCCTGACGAATACATCTTTCTCTGATCCTTGAATGCTTCCTCGTTGGTTTGCCTTTCGGAGCCTATCACTTCATCAGTGTACCAGCTAGCACCTAAGGAGTTGGTGGAATTGAAGAAGCAAGTTTATGATCTTCTGCAGAAGAATTTTATTCGGCCCAGTGTTTCACCATAGGGAGCACCCATATTGTTTGTGCTGAAGAAGAATGGAACGGTATGCCTGTGTATTGACTACAGGGCACTGAACGCTGTAACCATCAAGAACTGGTATCCCTTGTCGTGCATTGATGATCTGTTCGATCAATTGAGTGGTGCTCGTATATTCTCAAAGATCGATCTCAGATTCGGTTATCATCATATTAGAGTACGGAAAGAGGATATACCGAAGACAGCCTTTAGGACCAAGTACGAATACTATGAGTTCTTAGTTATGTATTTTGGTTTAACCAACGCACCAATTATGTTTATGAGTCTGATGAATAGAGTCCTCCATCAGTACTTAGACAAGTTCGTGGTAGTATTTATTGATGACATCTTGGTATACTCCAAAAGCCACGAAGAGCACGAGGAGCATCTCAGAATCGTGCTGGAGACACTAAGACAGAAGAGGTTGTACGCCAAACTCAGCAAATATGAGTTTTTTCTGGATATGGTGCCTTTCCTGGGACATATCATCTCGAGAGAAGAACTTTCAGTTGATATGGAGAAGATTGCTGCAATAAAAACTTGGCCCACACCTACATCAGTTGCGGAGGTAAGAAGTTTTTTCGGACTTGCTGGATATTATCGGAGGTTCGTGGAGAACTTCTCAAAGATTGCAGAGCCTATGACGCGGTTGACGCGTAAGGACCAGGAGTTTGTATGGATGAAAGATTGTCAGAAGGCCTTTGCAGAGTTGAAGAGACGATTGACGACAGCCTCGGTCTTGACTCTTCCTTCAGGATCGGGAGGATTCGTAGTTTATAGTGATGGATCAGGCAGTGGACTAGAAAGTGTTTTGATGCAACATGGCAAAGTTATCGCTTATGCATCGAGGCAGTTGAAGGTTCATGAGAATAACTACCCAACGCATGATCTCGAGCTAGCTGCGATAATATTTGCATTAAAGATATGGAGGCACTATCTTAACGGAGAGAGGGTAGAAATTTTTACTGATCACAAGATTCTAAAATATGTATATACTCAGAAAGAGCTCAACATGAGGCAGATGCATTGGTTAGAGCAGATGGTCAATTTTGATATAGATTTATAGTACCATCCGGGCAAGGCAAAGGTCATAGTAGACGCACTCAGCAAGAAGGCCATAGCTTACTTCTTGACGATGTAGCCCCAGCAATTAGAGGATCTACAGGAGCTCAGGATAGAGGTTATTTTGCCAGGATAGAGTAGGAAGTTGGCTAATCTTGAAGTTAAGTCATCACTAGTGGAGGGCGGTATTGCCTACAGATGCTAGGTTTCAGAAACTTAAAGAGAATACGGTAGGAAATCGGCATGCAGACAGGACTTCGAATCCATGAGGACGGGACGTTAAGATACAAAAATTGCCTATATGTTCCAAATGGAGAGTTGAGACATGAGTTGATGTCTGAAGCATATAGTTCCATGTACTCTATTCATCCGGGAGGTACAAAGATGTACCGAGATTTGAGGCAGTACTATTGGTGGCATGGGATGAAGAGAGATATTGTGCGATTTATGGCAAAATGTTGGGTCTGTCAGCAAGTTAAGGTCGAGCATCAGAGAATCGCTGGTATGTTACAGCATCTTTCCATACCCGAATGAAAGTAGGAACATGTCACTATGGATTTTGTTACAGAATTTCAAGAAGCCCCAGTGGGAAGAATGCAGTTTGGGTTTATTGTGGATCGACTCACCAAATCAGCATATTTCTTGCTGTTCAGAGTTAGACAGTCCACATAGATTCTAGCCAACATGTATATATGAAAGATCGTACGGTTACATAGAGTACCAGTTAGTATTGTGTCTGATCATGACTCAAGATTAACATCCCATTTTTGGTGAAGCATGCAGGAGAGTCTTGGCACCCGACTCAAGTTCAGCACTACTTACCATCCACAGAGAAACGATCAGTCGGAGCGCACGATTCAGATCCTAAAGGATATGTTGAGGTCATGTATGTTAGACTTCGGAGGGTCTTGGGAAGACCATTTATACTTGGTGGAGTTCTCTTACAATAGAAGCTACCAGGCAAGCATCCAGATGGCACCTTTTGAGGCGTTGTACGGCAGAAAGTACAGGTCACCGATATGTTGGAGTGATGTTGGCGAGTGTCAGATACTCGGTCCGGAGTTAGTGATGCAGACAGTTGAGAAGGTGAAGCAAATTCAGAGTCATCTTCGTGCAGCTCAGGACAGACAAAAGTATTGGGATGACACACATCGCCGACCTTTAGAGTTCAATGAGGGCGAACATGTGTTCTTGAGGATCTCACCTACTCGAGGTACTATTCAATTCGGGAGCAGAGGCAAGTTGAGCCCAAGGTACATTGGACCGTTTGATATTTTGGAGCATATTGGTGAGGTGGCGTACCGTCTTGCATTACTCCCATCTCTAGAGGGAGTGCATGATGTATTCTATATCTCACAGCTGAGGAGGTACGTGACTGGCCCAAGTCACGTAGTAGATCATTCTGAGATTTCAGTGGGACCGAGCTTGAGATATGAGGAGCAGCCAGTTGGGATACTTGACATTAATGAGAAGATATTAAGGGGTCAGATAATCAGATTGATTCGGGTAGCTTGGAAACATCACTCCCTAGACAAATCCACTTGGGAGCGAGAGGATGTCATACGCCAGCGTTATCCTCACGTATTCGAAGATGCATGTATGAACTAAGAACTACCTATAGATTACCTTGTCTTTATAAATTCCTTAGTAGTTTAATTCTTAATTGCGATGACGTAATTCTTTTAAGTTGGGTAGATTGTAAATCCTCTAATTTTTAGAATTTAAATTTTATTATTTAATTATTGGTATTATGTAGTTATTGAGATTAAGAAAGAATTTTCATTAATTTTAGCTAATTAGATAAATATATATTCATGGACAGATAATTATGTATATTTAATTAATTGGTAATATTACACAGAAAATATATTTTGGGTGTACAATTATTATTAGAGTATTGTATATTTTTCCTGAAATTATTTGGGGTTCAAACCTAATTATAAGGGCTATTTACATACATATATATGTCGTATTAAATAATAATAATAATAATAATAATAATAATAATAATAATAATAATAATAATTAAACCAAACCCTAAACCCTAAACCTACCCGTACCTACACCAGAACTTTAAAACCCATCAGAGATCCATAACACCCCCGCTATAGTAACCGCCCATCCCCGCACCCTTCGGCTACCAAAACCCCCGCGTCCCCACGGACGTGTAGAATTTTTTGAAAGGTGCGTATCGTCAACGCGGACGTGTAGAATTTTACAAAACTTGATTTTGATGTGCGTGCACACCGGAATCAACGCGTATCCGTCAAAAAATACCGTATCGACCTGTTCCGACACTTGTCATAACTTTGTGTGTGCTTGTCGTTTCGCAACAAAACTTGCACCATCGGATTCGCAGCGTTACGCTGGTCCTGTGATCCGAGTTTGGTTCGATTCTGAGAACGTTAACGGAATATTGTTTCGTGGGCTCCACGGTTCCACTTGATGGGTGATTTCGTGATCGGCTCATCAGAATCCAGTTCTGGACGTTCTGTTGGGTTCATATTATCATTTTGGACTCATAGACACTAAGTTTGATGAATTTAGAGAACTTTATCTTTGCCAAATTTTTTGGTGCAAAGTGGGCCACATGTGGACCCTACTTTGACCCGAAACTGTCAATTTTGCCCCTGTGTCCAAATTGGACTTGTGGGTAGTCAATCCTAACTATTTCAAGTATTCTGAAAATAATGGTGATGTTTGTTTCAATATTCGAAGGCGTACTTGGAGATTACACTTTTACAAGAGCAACTAACGGAGTTCAGAACCCAGGCAAGTGTACCTTGCCAAACCTGCAGAGATCATGTTATATTATTTGCATGTGTTCTGTATATATATATATATATATATATATATATATATATATATATATATATATACTTATATGATATACCTATTCAACCTAGGACCGTGATATGTTGCTTAGCGTCCGAACAAGATTCGGGTGTCGACGCCGTACTCAGAGTCGTGTAACATCATTTAGAGAGTTGATTCTACGATCCTAATTTTACGTGCTTGCTTTATCAAGTACGTTATACTGTATGACACTTGACATTATTTCATGTGATAGAATCTTTCTTGAGTTATTCATGGTGATTCTGTGTAGCTTACAGGATTCGTGATATGAGACTTGCATATATAGAGATATCATTATGACTCGTTGTACTAGCTAGAGGTCATGATCTTGCGTGTTATGGACATGAGACGTGAGATTATATTGGGTGGGGAGAGACACACAAGCTGCAAGCTGATTATTTATATATATACATACTATACTACTGGAGGTGCTTTAGTCTCTGTATCAGAGCTTGGCACATTTACTTGAGACTACTTGCTGCTACGGGCTCCCCGACACAGAGCATGTAGTGGTCTCAGCCTGAGTACTAGTGATGCTCTCATTTGCATTTCACATAGGTGGTTACATAGCTTGCCCTGAGGATCTATTTTTATTATTGTATTTTATTTGGCTTGAGTGTTTCTTGTACCTTGCTATGTCCCCTGAGGACCTGGATCCGGATTATGTCCCCAGGTATAGCAGAGGAGGATTACCCTGAGGTATACGGGACAGGAGCTGACGCTGGAGCAGTATTGACACTAGAGGATGAGATTGTGCTAGAGGATTTCTTCTGAGTACTCAGTTATTTAGTCTGTTATTTATGCTTAGTATTATTTCATATCTGGACTTGACTTATGAACATATGTATTGGTGTTATTCTCTTTTCTTATTTTGATGAGTTGTTCCCCGAAATACTACTTGTTTGGACCTGATGATGGACTATTTTCTTTTATCTATTATCTTGACTGGTCTATCATATTGAATTATATTTATTTTCTTTGGATGAGACTAGAATTATACTGTGATAGATGGTGTAGACTTGTCTTTATATTTGTTACAGCTTAAGTGCACTCTAACGGGTCCATTAAATTGGGTTTGCCCATTAGAGTTGTGTTGCTGGCTATTGCCACATGGCTAGTCCCTCGATATTTTGGGACTGGTGCGTGACAGTTTTCCAAGATATATCTGAGGTCAGGCTACCACCACGTGAAAGTCAGGAAGGAGGATATTTTGAAGACTGCTTTTCCAACTCGGTATGGCCAGTACGAGTTCCTTGTTATGCCGTTTGAGTTGACAAATGGCCCGACGGTGTTTATGAATTTGATGAAAAAGGTGTTCCACCAGTACCTTGACAAGTTTGGGGTGGTGTTCATCGATGACATTCTCATCTACTCGAAGATGCCAGAGGAGCACGAGGAGCACCTGAAGATTGTATTGGAGACTCTCAGGAAGGAGAAGATATTTGAAAAGTTGTCGAAGTGTGAGTTCTTCCTGGACAAGGTAGAGTTCTTGGGGCATGTTGTGACCGGTGATAGGATTTTAGTTGATCCAAAGAAGATTACAGCAGTGGAGTCTTGGACTACTCCGAGCTCAGTGGCGGAGATCAGGAGTTTCTTGGATTTGACAGGCTATTACACGAAGTTTGTGCAAGATTTTTCCAGAATTGTTGAGCCAATGACCAGACTTACCAGGAAGGTTGTGGAGTTTGTGTGGACCGAGGGGTGCCAGGCAGCCTTTGCTGAGCGAATTTTTTTAATTATCAATTTTTAAAACTTTTGTTGTTGTCCATATTTTTTAAACAGGTACTATTCAGAGAATGATTTCGAAAGTCGTTGGAAGAAGATGCTACAGGATTATAATGTTAAAAACAATGAGTGGACAAAAGCATTGTACAGTATGAGGCATCAATGGACGGACACATTCCTTCGTCAAAATTATTTTGGTGGTTCTACTACAACAAATAGATGTGAATCAATGAACGCATTTCTGAAAAGATTTTTGAATGAGAATCTATCACTATAGAGAGCCATTTAATATTGTGACCACGGTTTGGCTGCCTTACATTACAGCGAGATGAGTAAGAATGTCATTGATAAACTCTCAACACCCACTATCAAACAAACTAGCATGGCCGTAATAGAAGATAAATTTGCATCAATTTACACTAAAAAAGTGTTTATAGAGGTGAGGAATGAAATCACATGTTCTTATAAATATACTGTTGTCCAGCATGAGATAGGAGATGCAGATGTTTGCACTATCGAAAAGTATTTGTCGAAGGACTATCCAAACTACAAGGTTATATTTTGTAGTAACAAAAACAAAATAACCTGCTACTGGATGTAGACCAAGGGGATTCCTTGTAGGCATATTTTTTCAGCGATGAAGACTTTGCATTTGTCAGATATTCCAAAAAACTTAATAAAAACTCTTTGGTTGAAGGATTGCAAAGACAGTTATTTCTCCGGACCTGGCACAGAAAGGAGATTCATCCACCCAGACAGGATTGAGAGCACAAGGTATGATGGTATTCTGGAACAAGTTAATTTATTTACGTATTATTATAAAAAAATCAAGAAAAATTCAAGAGAAGGGAACAGAGTTGATGTCACCTGTGCAGATTGAGTTGCAAAAAATGATGACAGATATTGGCGAAGAAGAAAAAATGGTAGTTGATGCAGTTCATGGAATTCATGATGCTTTTAAAGAGCCATACCCAGGTGAAACAAAAGGAAGGCCTTCTCAAGGGAAATCAAGCCAGAAAAAAGAAATTCAGAATTTCTCCAAGCCTAGAATTTATAGAGTTTGCAAAAAATTGGGTCACGATTACCGTAATTTTAAAGTTTGAAAGTGTTATAACGAGGAAGAGTCAATGGAATCAAATGAATTAAGCGATTAAGTAAATATTTTGTTAATTTAATTCTCATTATGTACTATTTTTTATCATTTTCCGAGCTAATATTATAGGTTTTCCATACAATTGTTTCAAATGTAGTAGAATACTTCTTCATGACAAAAAGAAATATTATATGGCAGCATGATCCTGAAACAATCTAGGAGAACAACTTTCAGATTATGACATAATTTAATAGCAAAAATCCTATAGGAACTCACGAGATCTTAATTCATTGAACTAACGTTCCATTTCTTTCTTGGTAATCCCAACGAAAGGCATGTCGCGGGGCCATTGGACCCCGGGAGCCAAGAAGCAGTACTCCTTCCCAAGACATCAAAACCAGAAGCAATATTCAATATTTTCTTTCTAACAATATTTTTCTTGAAGGTTGTTGGATAATTCAGGTGAGAAATTTAATACATAATTACATACTAAAAATTTTATGTCTCTTTATATTGTATATCGAACTTATAGCAGAGATTTACCAAAGGGTTCGAAGAAGTTGGTGAAGATGAGTTATAACATCCAGGATGGAAAGAAAAAAAAAAGGAATTTGAGTTTCAGGACATGTCATCATCTTCATCCAAAAGTTCGTCGGTAAATTATCATATCTGCCACTGTGGTGTATTTTCTCGAAAAAGAAATCACTACGACGACTGACAATTTCGGTAGAGAGTTATATGGTTGTGGTAATTACGAGGTAAGGGTTCATTTGGATTGAAAATAATTATTATTAAATTAATCTTATGATCTGTTTTATTAATTGATATTTTTTTCAGAAACTGGGAAAAAAGGAATGTCAATATTTCATATGGGCTGATGAAAGCAACCCTGATGCAGAGAAGAAAACTTGAAGTTAGTGCTTAAGAAAATTAAAAACAAGGACAAGGAAATAGAAAAGTTGAAGAAGAAAAATAAAAAGCTAAAGATGGAAATTCAAAAGCTAAATCGTTTGAAGAATAATTTGTTGTTATGTTTGTATTTTTTGGTGTTTATCTGCTATGTATTGTGAGAATAGTTTATGTCCAATTTTAAATAAAATAAATTGTCTAAATTTGGAACATTTTGATGACATCAAGATTTGTCCGAATGCAGCATAAGCCTTTGTTATGCAAGCAAGACATTTTCGATTACAGTGAAATACTTGTAACAATTTGATATATATTATACATTTTTTATTCCTTGAAGATTCTTTCATTTTTGCTTGTTGTGATCCTATAGTAAAGATTAATATTTTATCAAACATATCCGAGCAGGCAACTTGATATAAATTTTATCACACATTCTAAGAACATTATAACTCCAGAAAAGTTTTGACATATTTTATAACCATTTTTTACAAAACAAATGGACATATTTCATTTGATACAAGAAACAAAAATTTTATCATCTTCCATCTTCACCCATCAGAGTGGACTCCTTTCAAAGATTCATTGTTTCATCCTTTGTTGCATAATTAGATGGTTGTGCAATTTAGTTTCTTCTGTGTTCTGCATTGTCCTTTGAAGATGCAATCCATACAGCAAGTTTGCTCCTTTCAAATTCTGAATCAAACTGCATATAACAAACATAACATCAAAAGTGTTTCTCTAAAAAATAGTTTAACTATTTGACAACGTATTTTCAGACTTACATAGAAAGAATGGGACTCCAATTGATTACATCGACCTTGCATAAATAAAATTACAAAAATACCACAATCAAATATATTTTCTTGGCGAAGAACATTACGACGACACTTTATGAAGAATGTAGAAAAATTGAATCTAGCATTTTTCAACTTCCTAATCTCTTCCTCAAGAAAGAGATCCAAATTTGAAAGCTACAATTACCAGAATACAATATGTAATAGTATACCGCGAATTTAGTACGTAATTCATACAAAATTATGAACATGAACATACTATTTCTTTTATGACTCATTTGTTTTAAAGCGGCTCATCTGAAGATGCAAGGGACTCACAAGCTTCAACAGTCTTTGTTTAAATCATAATTCTTGCAAGAATATAATATTCATCCACAAGGATGGGTATATATATCTGAGTAAGTCTTAATCATTATAACAAATTGATCAATTTTCAGTAAATTGAAATTAAAAATTAAACCAAAACAAATTAATACATCATCACAAGTTCTTAGAAAGTCCATATAATTCTCAAAATATTTGCACCTCTTCCATGTTTCACGAATAGCTTTATTAGAAATTTTTACACTCTACATAAACATAAACATAAAATAATACATTACGAACGACAAATAAACGAGAAGAAATTATTAAAGCATAATCATAAAAGAATAAAATGCTAACTCATCGATAACTGTGTTGGTAAATACCATACACTAGCTTTATTGTTAGTTCTTTTCTGTTCCTCCTCGGTGAGAATCGTAGACACCATGCTAACAATCTGAGTATTTCTTATTTAAAAAACAAAGATTACATCGAAGTTAAAATTGATGGCATCGAGACCATGCTAACAATCTGAGTATTTTTTATTAAAAAATAGCAACGATTGCATCGAAGTAAACATTGATGGCATCGAAGAAAAAAATATAGTATCTACATACCACTTCTCTAATTTTCATTCCTGGAGAAATGTACATCATATCAGCCCGAGTAACATACTGACCCTTGCAAGATGATATTATTTCTCTAAGAAAAGAAACAAATAGATTAAGAAGAGAAAAAAATTAAGTATGGTTGAAATGAAAATAAAACTCATATTACTTACCGGTCACTTTTATCATCTGCAAAAATATAATTGTAAATACTCCTTTCTTCCTTAGTCAACTGGATAGGCTTTGAGGTTTCACCTTTTGTTTGAATTTTGCAAGGAATGACCGGTACTAAATTTCCTTCCATACTTCTCCTAGGACTTCTTGTAAGGTCAGGTTCATCGAGAGCGACCGAATCCAAAATTTTCTTGAGATTTTCTCCAACTACCCTTAAATTCTCTTCCTCATCAGAAGATTGAATGTCATCCTCTTCCTCAATAATAACAGCTAAAAATGCCTTATTAACTCCGTTATTAACAGCTGAAGATGCGGAAGATGCTTCTAGTTTTTGTAGACGCTCAGATATAATAATTTGTTCAAGTTTGATTGAACTAAGCAACACATTCATCGAAGAAAGTTAACTTAAAGTTTTGGATACCTGTTCTTCAAACCTACGCATCATACGTGGAATGAAGGATTCATTTAAAGCAGGCATCTAATCTTCTACATCTTCTGTATGCTTAGACATCTTCTTCATCACTACTAGTTGAAACAACAAAAATTGTTTACAGTTGAAACAAGAAAAGTATTCTATATATAACAAGAAAAAAATACAAAAAGTGAGGAAGATGGAAAGACAAAAGTAGCTTGGGACTAACAAAGAAGTGATTACAATTCCAAGCGGTAATGATTTCTTAATAAAGTTGCCAAACTAACCTTGAAAATTGAAAGTTTATCGTGATTCAATATAAATACTCTTCTCACGTATCTGTCTGATGATGATTGTTCCAGATATCTCTCATCTCCTATATCATAATGCGGTTCATATTACTTACGGGAGAAAAATCAAACCATCAACTAACTTCTTTCTTATCTATCCAAACCGTAAATAAATTACCAAACAATTTAATTAACAAATTAATAATTAAAAAGTTTTAAGTACGTATTTTTCTTACGTAGAAACATCTTGAAATTATTATAATAACCTAAACATATATTCAAATGTATATAAAAATATATATAACAAATCCAAATAAAAATATATTCAATATTCAATAGTATTTAAACTATTTTTTTGTATCTAGACATATATCCACAGTTTTACAAACATACATATTTATAATAAACTTTAATTTAAATATATTCAAGTCAATTCAAGTCAAATTTAAACTATTTTAATATAATTTAAATTGTATTAAAAATTTATAATATCAATGAATTTTATAAATCTAATTTTCAATATATATATATATATATATATATATATATATATATATATATATATATATATATATATATATATATATATAAGAAATTTTAATTTATAAATATTTAAACTATTTTCAACAATATCAAAAAAAAAATTAAGTGCAACACACGTGTATTTAATAGTACTTTATATAAGGATTGATGGAGCAAATTATCTTTAAATATAGATTAAAGATGGAGATAATTAATTTTAAAAAACATACAAAATAACAGTGTTTATCCTAAAATACTTATATTTCTTATTATTATATTTTATTTTAATCTTAAGAAAGAAATAACCAACTTTAACATAAATTAAATATGAGTTAATATGAGATCCAGGTTATATGTTAACTGTAATCAACCACCAAATATATATCACAATCCAGAATTCTTTTTCCTTTAATGCAAAAAATATTTAATATTGAATGAAAGAATAATATTCAGATTAGCTTGACCCTGCTTTAAGATTTTTCTCAATTGGATATTAGGTTCATGATATTCATTAAAAATCAAAATTATGATCCGTTTATTTTTCTACATTAAAACCGATAAATACTATCGTTAGAAAACCAAAAATATTATTATTGAAAAAAATTATTAAGTAAACAGTTGGTCTAGGCGGACGTATGTGTCATAAAAAAAGCCCGCAGACGATCAAGAGTCATATATGAGTGAATCTATGGTGTTTTGTGAATTTTTTATCAATTCATTCAAGTGTTACAAAAAAATCGCAGGCGTTCAAGAGTGAAATATGAGTTAATCTAAGGTGTTTTGTGAATTTTTTATCAACTTAAAGTTAAATTAAATATGAGTTAATCAAGGGTGTTCATTGAAAAATTTAAAGTGAAAAATGACCTACACTAGAAGGTTACCAACAGGTCAAAAGTGAAATATTGCATTAAATGATGTTCCCTCCTCTAGTCATATTACAAGAAAGTCCTTCTAATCTGAACCATTGTATGGAGTCTAATCTATTGGTACAAATTTTTGGACATGTATATATATTTTGAAGAAAGTGGTAATTGTGTTACACTCTCCTGGCCCGAAGGTCTACAAACTCGGCGCGAAGGTCCACCACATCTCAGCCTGTAGGTCCACATCTGCACCTGCACTTGAACCGCACATGCGCTGCACACATCACCAACTCACCATAAATGTCGCCCAGGAGGCTCGAACCCGCAACCTCCTGGATAATATGTATCGATCTTAACCACTAGACTAAACGTCATTTACAGTGTATATATATATATATATATATATATATATATATATATATATATATATATAATAAAAGAGAGTATGCAGAAATTCTACGCAACTTTTGTTATTATAATTGGTGTTGCAGCTACTTTGGCTACAACAAAAGCTACGTTCAGAACTGAATTTTTTTTTTATTTTACTTTTGTTGTAGTAAATATATTATTTATAGCAAAAACTATTGCTGATATTGATATATAAGAGTAATTTTATTAATTCCTCCAAAGTGTTCTTTCAAATTATTTCTCCTTAGCTAACGTGGCATGTTAAATAGTATTATGTGACATCTAAAACAAATTTTAACCTAAATTTATTTAACATGAATATCAATATTAATTTTAATTTTAATATTAAATTATAAATTTATCATGTCAGTTGTCATATCATTACGTTGGTTATCACATAAAAAAGAATAATTTAGAGAAATAAATAGCATTATTTTTTATATAAATGCTGCAACAACAACAACACTTCGTCTTTCCCCAGCCGAACCCCTGCAAAGGGTGTTTGACTAACAAACAGAAATATGTACCAACTTCCCAAAGTTTCTGGAATCTAGAGTCACTGGAATATACATGCTTCAGAAAGTAAGAAAGAAATTAGAGAAAGAAGAAAATAATATCAAATATGCTGCATGTGGTCACAATGCCCTTCTCTCTTCTTCTACTTCCTACTTCTTCTTCTTCTGCTATTGCTATTGCTACTGCTACTGCTACCTTTTCTTTTCTTTTCTTTTCTTTTCTTTTACTTTTGATTTTCCTTTTCTTTTCTTTTACTTTTTAAATCATCCAATCCAAGCCTCCGGGTGTTGTGGTGGTGGTCTTCATCAAAACTCAACTACAGGAAACTTTTGGTAAATAAAATTAAAATCTAGTCCATTGTCTGCTTCAGGTTTCGACTTTTGTGATTCCATGCACAATTCCACCATCCTAGTAAGTCCTTAGGTCACGATTGGATGAGTATTTTGTATTTCTAGGGATTCGTTTCTCATTTTTTTTTTTTCGTAGAAAAAGAATTTAACATTTTTGTACTCATGTTTGATTAGGTTGAAAATATATAGTCCTTAAAATTTTAATTTTGTCATTCTCATGTTTGGCTCGTATAGGAGTAAAAAATTTAATTTGTTTAGTTTTTCATAAATATTCTTTTATTAATTTTATGATACTATTTATATAAATTCAGTTGGTGTCATTGATTAAAAATATTATAATTAATGTACCCAAGCAACATTAAAAAAAAAATTGGGATGGAGGGATCTTGAGTTTTACTTTTCCGCAAATTGAAGCTCTCTATATTCCTTTCCAATTTTCAATTACAGATTTATCAAATTTGTACTCTTATAATGAGGCTTGAAAATGATTCAAAACTTAGCCATTTAAGTCGTATGTAAATACTCCACTAATTATTATTTTTTAAAATAACTAATTATTTAACTACTTAATATTATTTAGGATTATTTTGTATAAGGGTACCAGATTTATGAGCTAATTAGACTTTGGGTACTCGATTTGTCCGTTTTAGACTTTTGATACTCGAATTTTTTAGTGACACATTTTGCTGACAAAATTTAACTTTCAGTAATGAAATGAGTCTTTAATGACGAATGTTCGTCACTAAAATGTGTCACTAAAAAAGTTTGAATATCTAAAGTCTAAAACGGACAAACTCAGTACCCAAAGTCTAATTAGGTCGTAAACCAAGTACCCTTATACAGAATAATCCTATTATTTATTTACAACTAAACCATTCTAACTCAAGTGGTTAAGGTAGTTGGTATTTTTCTTGGTTGTTTGAGTTCGATTTCTTGGAACGACAATATTTATAATAATTTTATATTTAAAAAAAAATTAATAATTTTTCTACGCACATACAATACAAGTACATGTTACTAGCATGAATAAAGAACCTAAAACACGTTCAGAAAACAACTCTAATATCTTTGTGCTACTACAACAGCATTAACCCTCAATGAAAAGATGTAGCTTATGAAAGTTGGATGGCCAAGAAATTAATTAGCACAAAGTTGATGACGAGTGATCACTATGATCTCGACCATCATATCGACTTATGTACGTGATGTTTTAGAGCTCTAAGGTTCTTAATTGTATAATAGAAGAGCTTACAATTAATCATTCGTTCTACCTTTAACAAATGCAGCATTATTCTTAAATCATATTCAATTCTTAGAAACACGATGGAGGCATAACACTTAAAATAAATTCTTTCTTACTAACATAATAGCAGCATTTTATTTAATACGAATTCTTTCATAGGAACAATTCATAACAAGAAACATAAAATAATAGAAACATCACTTATATAGTAATTCTTACCCACGAACGACTATACATCCCTGCAGCAGACAAAGATTATAATAATTTGCATATATAAAATTTTATGTCAGTCTTTGCATCAAACTGTTAGGCCAGCAATAATAGTATCCTTAGAATGCGACCTAACTACATGATAGTCCATGGATGACTTCTCATGATTAGAAGTTAGGACATACAAGTTCATTTCTATAATAGGCATGACACTCCCCTAATCGCGAGAACGTACAAGCATCAGGGTGTCACATCTCTCCAAGACCGAGACGATCCTGGTGTCCCGATAATCGATCGAGAGACTAAACCTTGTACACAAGTTGTCCAGGACCAATGCATGATATGCATGCAACTTCTATCAAATAAAATAATATGATGCAGTACTAACTGCCAAACAAACATTTATTTCTATTTTTCTTACAAACAATAGAGTCGTAACTCTGTCCTTCTTTTCATATATTCCAACGGCCATGTCGTGTTCTTCCTTTATTTCTTTCATATCATTTACTTACAAACAATAAGATTTCTATACACTTCACTTTCTTACAACATACGATAAGGAACATGCAATTATTCACTCTTTAACAAGTATAGCAGCAGTTCTTTCAATATGTTCACAGTGTATAATTATAACTTGCAATTATTTTCTTTTTAACAACATATAATAAATGGACACACAATTATTCTTTCATTCTTTTTTTAACAAGCATAGCAACAGTTCTTTCAGCATACGATCAGGAGTTTATGAAATCATTCTATCTTTCTTTCGCAAGTAAAACAACAGTTTAATAACATCCGATAATAAATTTATGAGATCATTATGTCTTTCTTTAACAAGCATAACAATATTTTTTTCAATTGTATTCACAGTCTATAGCACAAGCATTCAAATTCTCTTATTAAGGTCATACAAATTTCATGTACTTATTGTTCTAGTGATTACGAACTATATTCTTAGCAGCAAAGCATACATTCATTTTCTATGGGCTCATTATTAATAGTGAAAGAGTCGGAAAATAATTTTTTGCCCACTCACCTATGATGAAACGTCTTCCTGTCTCAATCCTAAAAAGCTTAGTGAAAGTTTTTTCTTATTTGAGCCAGCAAACCGACATTAATAACAATATAATGCCACAGCTAGAAGAAAATGTAGTTAAATTATATTAAAAATTATAATTTTTATACATATATTTGTTGTATTTTAAAGTAAGACCCCAAATTGGACTACTTGTTAAATTATCAAAGTTAGAACTTTGAAACACATACATAAAATCATTGTTTTCAAAATATATACATTTTAAATCATAAAATGTACATAAAATTAAAGGTATATAGTAATTACGTAAGTCTTATTCGATTTTTTGTTTTGGACCGAAAAGCTAAACCGAATAAAAAATTTAGTATTTTCAAAACCAAAACCGAACCAAATTTTTTTCTAAGTCGAATCGAATCCCTTATTCGATTTGGTTCAATTATCGGTCCAAAAAGGAATAATGCTCGCCCTCCCCTTTAAAAAATTTGAAGAAGTGGCCTGTAACTCCCCCTCCCTACTTCGTTGAAGCCGTGGGAATCATCCCCCACCTACTGTCACCACCATTGAATATTTGATCTAATGGCTAGGAAGTATGTATATGGCTGTTGATATTTTTACTTTAATATTTTTTTCTTTCTTCATAATGTGGGTAAGAACTAATACTTAATTTATATTATTCAATAATAATAATGTGGATAAAATTATTATTCAATTTATAATAATAATAATAATAATAATAATAATAATAATAATACTTAAAATTGTAATCCATACAAAATAATAATAATGAATAATACTAGTTGGGATGATCTGATCCAATTCAAAAGTGAAAAACCATATCACTTCTCAACTACTACTTCATTACAAACCAAATATAGAAACTAACTTATTTCAATAACCATCCAAACGAAGGAATTCATAAATTTTGTATATGCATGACGTGTATACGCAAATTCTCCACTTCTAAATTATTCACTTTATTCTACTTCGTCGAACCAAACAGCCCCTAGTTGTAGTATCACTTTGTGAACTCCGCAAAGAGATTCGGATCTTCAAATTTTGTACTGCTTGGCCACTTTTCCTCCTTTAGCAACAGCAAACCATGATCTCTTTCAAATGAAAGGCATGATGTTACAGAGAGAACTGGACTGTCCCAAAGCTCTTCCTCTGCCCCTCACCACCAAATATTGTCACTCTTCTCCATATCTCCACCCCTCCCCCTCCCCTTTTAGTTAACACTTTACTATCCCCCATATCTTCTTCCAGCTTTAGCTACCACCATCCATGTGGTCCCTTGGATTCAACTAGTGCACAGCATGTGCCTCCAATATTGAGAGAACCTGCAAAGAGATCCCATCCCAGGAAAGCAGTTGAGCTTCACACAAGAAGAAAAAAAAAAATCCTTAGCAGAAGAAGAGAAATATTGTAATGTGGTTATATCAAACAAAATTATCAAGTATACCTCAAATTCCTCTTAAGTGTGTGGAAGGAAGACAAATCTTTGTTCACATACACACATGAACGGGCAAAAAGTAGACCATTCGTCGAAGATTCGAGATTCAAGAAGCACTTGCTCTGACCCTGTAAAAGCAGATAGTGTCACTGAGTGTAGCATGTTCTGGTAAAGAGGAAAAGAAACAGCAAGGACACAGTTGCAAGTTGAAACTTGATGAGTGATAAGAGTTCATCCATGAGCTAGCTAGAGTAGATTTGATATCACATGAGACCACAAAAAAGGCTACATAAATGCCCTCCTCAGCATACTTTGCCTGTAAGTTATCATGATCTGTGAACTTTTGACAGCAAAGCAGCAGCAGTCAGTGGCATGTGCATGTGGTAGTCAAAACAAACTCAAATGCACAACCCTCTTTGGTCTGGACTCCCAATATAATGCTAGAATGATGCCTCCACAGCCTACAGAAAGTAGTTCCTAACCGACAAGAATTTTTAGAGCCTAATGCTATTGCATTGCAATTTTCCATCAGTTGATCAAGAAATATGTACGAGCAATCACAAAGGATCAAGCCAGCCCTGAGCCTCTTGTGAAGTTAACACACTATCAGCTTATGACCTTGGTTTAATCATCTTTGTATATTAGTCACCACTTATCCACAATCACATGATGAATATTATCACACAGAAACTAATTTAAAGCTATATCATTATTAGCTCCTTTTGGTGTGAAATTAAATAGAGAACACAGAGGTTTCTACAAACAGAACATCTTAAATTCCCCTCTTCTCAGCCTGATACAGAGAAGTGAAATCCTAAAGTTCGTGCTAACAGGTCACGGAAACTGGTGCTGCATCACAGATTCATGATTTAACCTTAGCTACCCTCCACAATGGGATACTCCACATATCTTGCCGAGGTCAGGTGCTTAGATATATTGTGAGCTGTTATCGGTTCCTAGCATATAAAGACCAAGTACAGAAGTGAGACTACGGTGTTGGAGATGCATTTGCATCTCGGAGCATTTGCATCTCGGAAATCATGACTCAATTTTCTAATTTCATTTATATACATCATAGATTGACAAAAGCGACACACTCATTTGGTTGTAATCCTTGGCCCTTTCCATTCATTTGGTAACATCAAGTCCGATATCTCCTGGTTCACTATAAAAGAGGGGAAAACTCCATTATCTTTCCTTGGCATGAAAGGTAAGGTTAACTGAAAAAGGCTAAGTTCACAGACTTGTATAAAAACTCTTAAATATCTTGCATATCTTTCAACTTTACCAACTACCGCCATTAAAACCACTTCCCCAAATTGTTGCTCTCCCTTATTATGGTCCAGAGCACATGTTCTAGATAGTAAGAGCAATAAGATGAGTGTGGCACTTATGGTCAGGCCCAGAAGAAGAAGAAGAGGTCCTCCTATTGGAAAAGTTGAGCACCAAAAATAACAGTGATTATCTATCAGTATGTTATCGAAGCACTTAGTTACCAAAATTTTCTATTGAGACAGACTTTTGATGACACTCCATTGACAGAAGAAGTTACTGGAACTCAATTGTATTTCCGTTCCTTACATTCCTATAATATCACAGTGAAGTTTGGAGATGGAGAGGAGAAGGAGAAGGAGAAGTAGGAGAAGAGAGAATATGAGAAAGGAGATTGCAAGGGCCTAAAACCCTAGGTTGCATCTCATGTCTATTTATATAAATATGCAATACACCCACAATTACTATTATACCCTCATATGATAAATAATAAAATAAAATAACTCTAACACCCTCCCTCAAGCAGGAGCATAGAGATCAGACATGCCCAGCTTGCTACATAAATCAGAAAATGGACCACGAGCAAGTGGTTTGGTGAGGATATCACCTAATTGATCCTCTGACCGAACATAAGGAGTGACAATCTGTTTCTTCAGCAACAAATCACGAACAAAATGACAATCCACCTCGATATGCTTCGTGCGCTCATGAAACACCGGATTACTTGCGATAAACATTGCCGACTGATTATCACAATACATCTCCATCGGAATAGGAATCATGATTCCCATTTCATGAAGAAGAGACTGCACCCACATCATCTCAGAAGCTGTATGAGCCATCGCACGGTACTCGGCCTCTGCACTAGAACGAGCCACAACATTCTGCTTCTTACTACGCCACGTGACAAGATTGCCACCCACAAACGTACAATAGCCAGAAGTAGACCTCCTATCACTGCGACTGCCTGCCCAATCAGCATCACTGAATCCAGTCACCGTAAGCAACTGGGAAGGTTTGTACAACAAACCCTTTCCAGGTGCACCCTTCAAGTATCGAAGAATGCGAGAGATAGCCTCCCAATGTGGTTGCCGAGGGGCATGCATAAACTGACTAACTACTCCAACTGCATATGTGATGTCTGGTCGAGTAACAGTAAGATATATAAGTTTGCCAACCAAACGTCTATAATATCCAACATCCTCAAATAACTCTCCCCTGTCAGCATCAAGCTTGTCATGATAATCCATAGGAGTCTCAACTGGCCGACACTCTAACATCCCAGTCTCGGAGAGCAAGTCTAGAACATACTTGCGTTGTGACAGATACACACCTGTCTTAGATCGAGCAACCTCGATTCCAAGAAAATATCGAAGAAGACCCAAATCCTTAGTATGAAACTGACGACTAAGGTAGGCCTTCAAGTCCACAATTCCAGCATGATCACTCCTAGATATAATGATATCATCAACATAAACAATCAACACGATAATACCTGCTGAGGAAGAATGGCAAAATACTGAATGATCTGATGTGGTACGCCGAAAGCCATACTGAATGAGAACTGAACTGAACTTGTCAAACCAAGCACGAGGTGACTGTTTCAGTCCATATAATGCTTTCTTCAATCGACATACGAGTCTTTTATTTCCTGTTACAACATATCCCGGTGGTTGATCCATATAAACCTCCTCCTGTAAGTCACCATGCAAGAAAGCATTCTTTATGTCCAGCTGATATATAGGCCATTGGTGATTAACCGCCACAGAAATAAGAATCCGAACTGAATTCAGCCGAGCCACTGGAGAGAAAGTCTCCATATAATCCACGCCATATGTCTGAGTATACCCTTTGGCAACCAACCGTGCCTTGAGGCGCTCAACAGAACCATCAGGGTGATATTTAACAGTGTACACCCATCTACAACCCACTGTTTGTTTTCCAACAGGAAGTGATGTAAGCTCCCAAGTCTGGTTTTGATGTAAAGCATACATCTCCTCATCCATTGCACTTTTCCAACCAGAAGATGACATAGCCTGCTTGTAAGTTTTGGGAATAAAAGTAGAAGACAATGAAACAGCAAATGCATGAAAAGATGATGAAGCACGGTGTAATGAAACATAGTTAGAAATGGGATGCTTATTCTTTGTGGTACAAAGGCGTTGTCTTTTTCTGAGAGCAATAGGAAGATCATCTGGATCTGTGATGATGGGAGCAGAAACCTCAGGCACGGAAGATGATTGGTTGAAGGCTGAATTCTGCAGAACCACTGGCCTGTCCTTGGATCTCTGATAAACCTGTAAATGGGGAATGGAGACAGAAATTGATTCAGGAATGACCGAAAGTGGTATGGAAGATATTAAATCTGTTGTAAAAGGAATATCACGGTCTCCTGAAGGAAAGAAGGGGGTAGACTCAAAGAATGTAACATCCGCACTGACATAATATTTGCGTGACTGTGGACTGTAACAACGATAACCTTTTTGAGTACGGGGATAACCAAGAAAGACACACTTCAGAGATCTAGGAGCCAACTTATCTCGATTAGGTTCCAAGTTATGAATAAAAGCGACACAGCCAAACACTCGAGGAGATAAGGAAAATGGTGCGACATCTGTATGTAATATAGTAAATGGAACTTTGTTATTTAATACAGATGATGGCATGCGATTAATAAGATAACATGCAGTAAGAACGGCATCTGCCCAATACTGTTTGGGGACATGCATATTGAACATGAGAGTTCGAGCCACATCTAAAATGTGTCGATGTTTGCGTTCGGCTATACCATTTTGTTGAGAGGTGTGGACACAACTGGTTTGATGAATCATACCACGATCAACACAGAAACTGTTCACAGAAGATTGAGTATACTCCAAAGCATTATCAGAACGCAGAATTTTGATACGTTTATTAAACTGAACATAGACTTCATTATAAAAGGCAGATAACACATTTGGAAACTCAGATCTTTCTTTCATTAAATAACACCAAGTCATTCTGGAATAATCATCAATAAAAATAACAAAATACTGAAATCCTTTCGGACTTTTGACTCTAGACGGACCCCAAATATCAGAATGAACAAGATCAAAAGACTCTAATTGACGACTCTCACTACGACGAGGAAAGGAACTACGGTGATGCTTGCCTAACTGACAAGCCTCACATTCAAGACTAGATACATGACTCAAACTAGGAACAACTTGACGCAACTTAGCCAAAGACGGATGTCCCAAACGATAATGCCACTGCAACGGAGAAGTAGAAACAGAAGTGAAGGCCTTTCCAGGTAGATCCAAGTAGTACAGTCCATCTTTTTCATGTCCCGAACCAATCGTCTTCTTCGTCCTGAGGTCCTGAAAAATACACGAATTGGGAAAAAATGTCACAGAACATTGAAGAGATTTGGTTAACTAGCTCACAGATAACAAATTAAATGGAAAATTAGGCACATATAATGAATCAAATAATGATAGTGATTGAGTAGGGTGAATGACACCTTTCCCAAGCACAGGACGAGTAGACCCATCAGCCAAGATAATATTGTGTTTCATGGAACTACGATTATGAAAGATAGATGTTATACCAGACATGTGAGAGCTCGCTCCTGAGTCGATGACCCAAGAGGTGGATGGTGACTGGGTTGCCACAAAAGCAGGATTACCTATATGTGCCATGGTTGCAGTAGGTTGGGAGGTGGTACTAGCAAGCGCGTTCAACTTCTGGAGGATCTGTTGAAATGGAGATGAGGTATCGGATGTTGAAGTCTGATTGAAACCCGAAGTATCATCTCTGGGAGCAGAAGTGGTGTCCTGGGACTGCATATTTTCATCATGCACTTGATGTGCATATTCTGGTTTGCCCCATTTGTCCCAACAATAGTCTTCTACATGACCGAGCATTCCACAATAGTTACACTTTCGTGGTTGACCACGGCCACCACCACCACCACCGCGGCCACCACCACCACCGCGACCACCACCACGACCATTGTCTCTACCACCACGGCCTCCTCCTCGACCAAAACTACGACCACCATCTCTACCGCCACGTCCAATACCACGTCCACCACCACGACCAACAGCACTAGAAACTAGGGCAGAAGAGTCGGTACTCGGCACCACAGAACTCTGTCCCAGAAAGGAACGATTGAGACGGAAGAAAGTATCTGCCACCGTAGGTAACTGCTCTCCAGCAAGGATTTGAGCTTTATAAGGTTCGAGCGCAGGATCCAAGCCGGCAAGGATGAGTGAAACATGAAACTCTTCCTTCTGTCTCCGAGCTTCCTTCAAATCAGTAGTAACAGGATGATATTGAAGCAGTTCCTCCCACAAAGCCTTCTTTGAAGCCAGATATTCATTCACAGGCTTCCCATTTTGCTTTGTATTGAACAATAACTCGTACAACTCATAGATACGGGCAACGTTTCGCTTCTGCGAATAAGATTCTTCCAGAGATGCCCAAATCTGTTTGCTTGATTCACACCACTGAACATTAGCAGCGATATGTGGTTCCATACTATGCCACAACCATGACATAACGTATGCATCTGCACTCATCCAATCTTCATACTCAGCGGACGTTTCAGGCAGGGGTTCTTCGGTCAAAAACTTCAACTTCTTCTTCGCCCTTAACACCACTTTGATAGACTTGGACCAGGCAAGATAGTTCGCACCATTCAGTTTCACCGCTGTAATCGACTTTCCCAATTCATCATTATGAATAACAGTAAAAGGAGAACCACCTCCGCTACCACCACCACTATTAACCTCGCTAGAAGATTCGGTCCCCACCATACTTGCAGATGCAACAGAAAGACGAGATCTTTGAAACCCTAGATCTCACAACGAACCTCAACCGACGACGAATAACCAACGGAGATCTGTAGAAACCCTAGATCTCATAAACGAACCACGAACGACCACGAACAGCGAACGACGAACGGCGAATCATGAAAAGTAGACGAGAGAAGTAGGAGAAGAGAGAATATGAGAAAGGAGATTGCAAGGGCCTAAAACCCTAGGTTGCATCTCATGTCTATTTATATAAATATGCAATACACCCACAATTACTATTATACCCTCATATGATAAATAATAAAATAAAATAACTCTAACAATCACCAATTGTCAAACCTAGCATTGCATCGACTAAATCATAGTGCGTTTAATCAAGCCACACTGTTTGATAAAATTCCATTGGCACTTAAAACTATCAAGCTATAATGATGTTACAAGCCCATTGCAACATCTCAGATGTCAAGCCTAGCATTGTGGCAGGTAAAATCTAACAAATCTTGTCTAACTGTGGAGCAATATAACTGCCTTACTGTGAAAGAACGGCTAAACTCTTGATAATCGACATTAGAGAATGTTGAATTCTTCGAGAAACAGGAACACTTTAAACTTGCACTGTTGCCCTAGAAATGTAGTTTTAAAGTCATCAAATCAACAGCCCTCTTCCTAAAAAGTTTCCAAACTACATTCAACCACAACTTAGAATATGGAAAGTGCCAAAGAAAAACTTCTCCACCAACAGTCAAAGGTATAAAATTAGCTTTTGATTAAAGAAACAACAGTAAGAAGTACACATCCAATAAATGAAACAAGCCGAGTCATAAAAGTAAGAGATGATCAGTAGAAGCACCATTCAGTGTAGAACTCTTGCACATCTGACAGCTCAGGTAATGTGTGTACAGTACTTAATGGACATGATCAGGCATCGAATTTATTGGATACCTGGATTATAATTTCGGCAACTTATAAAATAGGCTTCATTCAGCTACCCATACACTCATTATGTAGGCTTCTAGAGTAAAAGTTTCTTATACGTACATAGATTACTCTCCCACTGAAATTTTGGCCAAGAAATAGATGATACCATTTTACTACTTATGTTTAAGGTCCAAAGGAGAAGCAAAAGAATGAAAACACTGAAGGCAGTGGACCTTGATCCATCTCTTGCACCAGACTTGATGTTTATATAACTCCCAGAGAGCTATATAAATTAATTTGGACCACACAATCTCAAGATCGTGGAGCTATTGCTTTCTAATCCAGTCATTAGAATAAGCTGTTGCACCTAAAAGCAAAGGGAATATTTTCCTCTTTCGGCCTCAATTCATATGCTAGAATGCCTTTAGACAGTCTACAAGCTACTATAATTCTCAGACGAAAGAGGGCGAGACAAGATGATGAAATGATGCATAAACTGTATTATATGTTCCTCTATATGAAAAGATATTACTATAATGGACATAACAGTATTATATGAGACTTTTCGATGCAGTGATAGTTCTTGTGCAGTGATAGTTCTTGTGCGCTTAAAAATGTTGCATTCACAATCAATGAGAAAGTATAAACTATAAAACTTTAGAACTATCAACTATGTATGTACAACTATCTTAGGAGAAATAATTCACCAAAAATAATTTATCCAAGAACCTACTTAAAAGTTGAACATCATGTACAGAGAAGACAAATTAAGTATAGTTTGCTCATCTTTGTCAACCGCTACATCACCACAAAATTTCTAATTCCAGGTCCTTTGTAAGTTCGCCGAGGTGGTAGTAGTGTTGCCATATTCTCATGTAGGTTTTCAGAAAGAAATTTCACATTATGATTTCCCAAGAACAAGCTCACTGTTTAATGCTGCGGATGAACAAAAACAACCATCAGCAATTGGATCTTAACAGTTTTATACATATGGAGTGACTTTCTATCTTAGAAAAACATTGTACAGAAACAAATGGAATATGAACTCTTCAAACCTCCTATGAATCTTTTAAATTAGCAAACTTATTCCTATAATTTATCTGTACTTATATAGCATAAAGTGATTTTTAAAATCACACAATCATAACCAAGGATATTTCACTACTCCTAAATTTTACAAGGGGAGGATCTACAATAGTAAATATATTACATGCATAGTTACCAATGTGATACTGCCTTGCAGATCTTATAACAACAAAGGATCAACAATATCAAGAGTGGCTTTCCATAATCTACAAGAATGATACAATTTGATTATCCAAACAAGCAAAACTTATGTTAATTTACTTCTGGATGGTAGTAAAGCACTCCCTTCCATATCATCTCCCTGATAATATCTTCTACTAGTTCTTCGTCAATGTTGAAATCAATTGGAACCTGGGCTGGAGGGTCAGAGTTTGGATCATATAGAGGTGACATGTAGGGTTGTTGCAGGGCCTCTGTGACACTAAATCTTTTTGACGGATCAAAACCAAGCATCTTCTGCAGTAGGTCAACAGCCAAGGGATTTGCATGGGGATATAAAGCAACAATAGGGGCGCCAGAAGTGTAAGGGAGCTGAGACTTGATATATTTACAAGCCTTGGGGTTATCAATAAAACCAAGGTCATCCTCACTGATGGTACCAAGGACATTGAGAATAAGCTTGAGCTGGTTAAGGCACTCTGTGCCAGGGAAAACAAGGCTTGCGGCCACGCAAGTTGGCAAATATGCAGCCCATGGACCATATATCTGTAGAGGTGTCATAGTTAGTCACAACAAAATAGTAGCTCAGGAGCCCTGTACCAGCGAGTGATGACATACTCGGTCTTGAATTATCTTTTCCGCTCTTAGTGTGTGCCAGACCGAAGTCGCAAATCTCGAGATCGCAATTCACATTGATCACAGATTCCCAGGCTTTAAGTCGCTGTGGAGTATGTTTGCTGAATGAAGATACTTGAAGCCCCGAAGCAGCTGAACACTATCTATGTATACTACTATATAATGGAAAAAGTTCAGCTTCACCGTGAAACTTTTTTTTCCAAATATACCCTTGCATATGTTACTAATTAAAATTGTTCATTGAAGTTAATAGGGGCAGCTAGATAATTATGAGAGCTGTCATATGGACTTTCTAAATAGTCGTACAGACATGTATATAATAATTACAGCTAGGTAATTAATAATAAATTTATAATAATTAAGGCGGTTGTCTTTTAGTCTTTCTAAATAATCTTAATAAACATTAGAATAATTTAAACATCATTTTAGTCTTCCTAATAATAATCTATAAAATACGTGCTCTAATAACAATCTATAAAATACGTGCAAAGCACGTGCATATATACTAGAAAGAATATAATATGTTTCAGATAGAGATAGAGATTGGCCAAATACACACAAGAATTTGCAGCTTTCAAGAGATTCTCAAAATGAACATGACTAGTTTCATTCTTTAAAGTTTAGACATAGCATACTGTAAGAATCAATATATGTGGCTATTAGAGTGGACACTACTTTGGGCAAACTTATTGAAAAGCCTTCTTTACATTTTTCCCCTATAAAAAACAGGGAATCTTTATTGTACTAAGAACCACTATCTAATTGTTCGCACAATACGGGAATCGTAGTCAAATCAAGATTCAAAATATTAAACAGATGTCCAGATTGTTCTCAATCTCATCGTTAAAAAGTATAATTTAGATGGTACTCAGTTGAAGAATGAAAAGGGGGCACAATAATCTTCGCTTTCCACCTTTCGTGCACAAGAGTTTTATTTGACACAGAAAAGTTCTTCGCCGTAGCTTTCTCTAAAGAAAGGAGTGAACCCTATATGTCAATGCAATGAATCAATGAGCCTCAAGTCTCAGCTTAGAAGTCTATCAAGTCAAAGGATGGCAGTGAAGAAACTCAATTTGCAATTGTGTCCCCTCATATGGAAATCCTGACCATGTCAGTACATATATCATAATCTTTACTAACCTCCTATACAGGTCTTCTACAAACAAATTTTCTCCTCCCAAGTATCCGTTGAATCCATACACATCCATATGTTCCATAAATGTCTTTCTCATCTAATCCTACACAGTGCATACGCAGCACCTCTTCTGCACATGCAAGCTTTAAATATTGTCCTTTCTCCTATTCATTTTTACATCTGCAACATTCTCTCTCAAGATCTTATAGATTTTATTAGGCTCTATAGGCACGGACACCAATTCAGATACCAACCTTATACAGATTAAAGATACAGTATTTTTTTTTAGGATATGGTTTGGAGTCTTTGGACAGACTCTCAAGTCAATTCCATGGCTTATATGAACAGAGTTTATATATGGACATGATTAAATATCTATATGAATACTATGCACATTAGATCATTATAATGCTTATATTTATGCATGTTCTAGGTAGTAACTAGGTGCCAAGATATTCTATAAAGGACCAACTAAAAGAAATACCACTTTCCAGTATCTTGATTATGTTTAGAATGATCATGACCATGCCAAGTCACTTTTGTCATGTTTTAGTCCCATTGGAGCCTAAACATGAACATTACCATATCTGACATAAATGTCGAGGAAGTAACGTGTTGGACATGTGTTAAACAACGATATAATTCTCTGAAACCAGCAGGCATACAACCTAGATTCTAATTACAAGGATATTCGATGGGCTTAGGTGATTTGATTATTATTTAATAAGAAAGGTAGCGTCCATCTACATGTGGCTTATCATGCTTAAATACTTCATAAATGAGTAATACAAAGGAAAATTCAGCATTGCGCTGTTAACTATAATAGTTGGAACAGCTTTATTGAATTTGCTATCTGTGAACACAAGTTAATTGAGTATTTAAATAACTCTTAGCAACTTAAGGCTTTAAGAAGCTTGCTGATAAAATTGGCTTAAGACCTGCAATAACTAGGTAGAACAACATAAACCTGGAAGATGAAATACTGGCAGTGGTAAGCTTGCTGATAAAATTGGCTTAAGACCTGCAGTAACTAGGTAGAACAATATATACCTGGGAGATGAAATACTGGCAGTGGTCAATGAAAAGTGTATGAGAAGATTTAATAATCAATGCAAATCAACAACATAAACATCCTTAAAACTTCTTCTGTTGGCCGGCATCATCACATTCTTTAAAGCAATGACATTTTCGTGTCGGAGATGCCAAGGGAGCTTCAGCTCCCTCAGAGTCCTGAGTGCATCCACACGATTTTCAAATGCGATATTTTCTTAATAGCAACCTTCTCATTTGTTTCCGGGTTCACCGACGAGCACACTGCCTATGGGCTTAATGGGCACAATATTACGTGTCAATCTTGAAAAGGTTTTGCCACATCATGCAGTAATGTTTTCCGCTGTTTCCGGTTCCATTTGGTGGGTTAACCGCCCTAGCCATCAACCTATGCATCTCCGAAAAGTTAGACACAAGTAACACAATAAACTTCTATATTTCAATAAATAATATATAACATAAAGAGTTATAGGAGCAATTTGCAACTTAAATAGTTAAGCATAAGCAAATGAAAGCAAAGAAACTGAAGCCTTAAAAGCAGCAAATGAAATAATCCATGGAGAAGAATATGCATCTCAAGTGGAGGCATGTAACTTTGTTGTTTCTTTAGTTATAGAATAAAATAAGCACAAAAATGATAAGCACACCTTTTTTAGAGAATCGATGGGACACTCACACGTACACATTTCATCAAAAAGGATTTGAACACAAAAGAAAGTACATCATGTCAACAAGTTGCAATGGGATCAAATCATGGGTACCTGAATTCACCATATAGGTATTGTTCCGCGATCTGGAAACATGCGATGTAGGAATGCGCGTCCCGGAATGTGGAACAATGGCGAATTGTAACTGTAGAATATTTTGGAGTAATTGTTATATTTTTTATTGATAATCTCTTGGCTATTTATAGCCTTACAACCCTTCATCTTACATTAATATCACATTAAAAACCCCTGTAGAATATTCTAATATCCCAACAAATATATCAAGAATATTCTAATATACCAACACTCCTCCTCAAAATGGGCGAAAGATATTCACTACCATCTTGTCACATCCTCTAATCATATCTGCAGAGCTAAGTCCCTTGGTCATACTGCCTGCTACCTGCTCCTTGGTTGGAACATGACCTAGCTCCAGTAGTCCACGGTCCAACTTTTCCTTGATGAAGAACCTATCGATCTCGATGTGTTTGGTCA
The DNA here is from genome assembly GCA_036927795.1 of Iris macrosiphon. Taxonomy (NCBI): domain Eukaryota; kingdom Viridiplantae; phylum Streptophyta; class Magnoliopsida; order Asparagales; family Iridaceae; genus Iris; species Iris macrosiphon. The sequence continues at coordinate 303,503,942 of JAYESA010000005.1, forward strand.
TGTCATGCTGCACTGGATTGTTGGCGATATTGATGGCTGACTGGTTGTCACACCACGGCTTCATCTTGGCTCCTTGATCCAGCTTCAGCTCCACCAGCATACTCTTCAGCTATAGCAGCTTTGCAACTCCCAAGGCCATAGTTCTGTACTCCGCTTCAGCTGTCGATCTGGCCACCACTGACTGCTTCTTACTCCTCCAAGAGAACAAGTTACCTCCTACAAATATGAAATAGACCGAGGTAGACTCCTGTCATCAGTACAGCTAGCCCAGTCAGAGTCACAGTAGTCCTCGATGCTCAAGTGATCATTCTTCCTGAATATCAACCCCTTTCCGGGGGCACCCTTCAAGTATCTCAGAATCTGCTACACTGCGTCCATATGACCCTTCCTTGGATCATGCATGTAGCGGCTCAGCACACTCACTGCAAAGCAAATATCAGAACGTGTGTGGCTCAAATAGATCAACTTGCCCACCAGTCTCTGGTATCTGTCTCGGTCAACTGGTTCTCCAGCCTCAGCACAGCTTGAATTCCTGGTTGATCAGCGTCACTGCAGGTCTGCATCCCAACATCCATGTTTCTGTGAGAAGGTCCAGCGCATACTTCCTCTGAGAAAGAACAATCCCCTCTGCTTCTCGAGCAATCTCAATCCCAAGGACCTCTGCTTCTCGAGCAATCTCAATCCCAAGGAAGTACCGAAGAAGGCCAAGGTCCTTCACATCGAACTTCTTGCCAAGCTTCCCTTTAGTCGGGCAATCTCCTGCTCATCATCTCTTGTGATAATCATATCGTCCACATACACTGCAAGCATGGTGATGTGGCCTCCACTCCGACGGAAGAACACAGTATGATCAGCATTGATCTGCTGATATCCCATACCTATCATCGCCCTCCTGAATCTGTCAAACCACGCTCGAGGAGACTGCTTCAGTCCATAGAGGGACTTTCTTCAACCTGTAGACCTTGACCACTATCTTATCGGTGCAGAATCCTGGTGGTATCTCCATGTACACTTCCTCCACTAGATCCCCATGAAGAAACGCATTCTTCACATTCAGTTGGTGTAGCTTCCCTCCACCATTCGCTGCCAAAGAAATCAGGGTCCTAACGGTGCTCATCTTCGCCACCGGTACAAATGTCTCATCATAGTCAATGTCGTACGTCTGACTGTATCCTTTTGCCACCAGTCGAGCCTTGTAGCGCTCTACTTTTCCATCTGGGTTCTGCTTCAAAGTAAAGACCCACTTGCATCCGACTGCCCTCTTCCCCTCTGGCAGTTTTACCAGTTCCAAGTGTGGTTCTTCTCAAAAACGCCTAACTCCTCGTGCATCGCCGCTTTTCGCTCTGGATCGTTCTTGGCAACCTGTCAATTGTTAGGTACAGTAATACTATCCAAAGATGCAATGAATGCTCTATGAGAAGAAGAGATGTTATTATATGAAACAAACTGAGAAAGGTCCCAACCATATCTATCAGGAGAATTTTTCGCATTGCTGTGAGTAGTCCTCCGTACTGATAATGGTGTGGGAGGAGTAGGAAGAATGATATCACCTGAAGGGGAATCTGGTGGTGGTGGTGGTGTAGGTGTCTTAGGAGTTGAGACGGACGCAGGCAAGAGACTTAGCACTGGCATTATAGGTACTGGTCTTGCAGTTTGCTTCCCTTTCCTGTTGTAGGTAAGTAACTCCTCCTGTGCCGTGGGCCTAACACCTCTCATCGCCTTCCCCTGTTCCTCTTCACTCTCCTGCTCCTCCTCAAACGTTCCTTCATGCCATACTCCTAAATCGGTCACCACACTCTCACCAATCTCCCTCTCTCGCCTCATACTCTCAGTATCAGGTGAGTTGCTCATGGATGAGGTTCCCTCCTGACGGTAGTATGGCTTAAACTCCATGAAGTGAACATCCATGCTCACAAACTTCTTCTTCTCTAATGGGCTCCAGCACACGTACCCCTTCTGAGTCGCCGAATAGCCCACGAATACACACTTGGCTGCTCTGGGGTCAAGTTTTCCAACAGACGGTCTGTTGTCCTTCACAAAACATATGTAGCCAAACACCTTTAGTGGGAGTATCCTACTATTATTTTCTTGCAATATCTCAAATGGAGACTTCCATCACAGTACCTTCGAGCGCATCATGTTGATCAATCGAGTTGCTGTCAACACTGCATGCCCCCACAGACTCTGTGAGACATTCATAGCGATCATCATGCTCTTTGCCCCCTCCAGAAGGTGTCTGTTCTTCCTTTCTGCCACTCCATTCTGTGCTTGTGTGTATGCACAGGTGGTCTGATGTTGTATCCCTTAGGCTGACAGGTATTCCTCAAGTGCTTTGTTGGTATACTATGTTCCATTGTTAGACCTTAGTACCTTCACCACTGCTCTGTACTGAGTCTGGACATATTTATAAAAGTCCCGAAAATAGGCAAAGACCTCACTCTTATTCTTCATCAAATATAGCCAGGTGACACGAGAGGAGCAATCAATAAAAGAGACGAAATACTTGTAACCATTCATAGTAGTTGTAGCGCACGGCCCGAAGACATCAGAATGTATAATATCAAAAACAGAAAAGCTCCTATAGCCCGCACCAATATATGAGCTCCTAGTAAGTTTGTCTAAATCACATGCATCACATACTAGTTTTTCCTTATTTGCCTTTTCATAAATAGATGGATACAATCTACTCAAAATACCAAAAGAGGACTGCCCCAACTGCCTGTGATGGAGTATCAGTGTATCCTCGACACTCATCTTTGGTCCTCTTATCCTGTCATTTCTGCCACAGACACCAATGCCGAATCAAGTCCTTCAAAATCCAAGTACCACAGTCATTCATACCAAGTGACAGTCCCAAGTCTTCGTTCCGTCTCCTTCTCCTGGAAGATCACCTTAGGAATATCAAAAAAGACAATACATTTTAGCGGGAGGATTATAGAACTAATGGACAAAAGACTGACTGAAAAAGAATGAGCATGTAAAATATTAGATAATCTTACTGAACATGTACAATAGATAGTACCCTTACCGACCACTAGCTGGAAAGTACCATCGGCTGTTTGAATGTTGTCTGCAGATGCTAGGTGAGTGTAGGAAGAGAACTCACTAGCATTTCCTGTCACGTGTCGAGACGCACCTGAATCGACAATCCAGTCCGACGATCTAAGGGAAGACAGATGCAAGGACGAGTGAGTCATCAGTACATTCCGATAGATGGGCATACATGGCAGCATTGCCTCTGGAAAAGACTGAGGTGGACGCCTGCTCAGTCCCACTCCTCCTGTCTCCATGGCTTGACGCACTCTGCTTTCTCCTGAGTACTTCCAGCATGCCCAGTAGTGCCTGATCCTCCTCAGTATAGACACTATTAGCTCCCTCCTCGCCTTCTGCTAACAGCAAGTTCGCCCGATAACCTCTTCGACCACCCCGTCGACCCCCACGACCACGGCTACGTCCTCCAAACTGTCCATGTCCGCCACCTGAATCTCCCTCCTTGGGTGGTTTGGTGCAAGCATACCTCAGATGGCCCACATCTCCGCAGTTGTAACATTGTCGGGGGTCTCCCTTAGTTCATGTGTCGCCTAAATTGGCAACCGCTAGTGCTGTCTTCACTTCAGGAGGACCACATGTCCCTGCCTGTAGCTTGATACGAGTCTCCTCCTGGATCATGGCCGAGATAGCCTCCTCAAGTGTAGGAATCTTCGGTTGGGCTAGAAGTAGTGTTGTCCTCTGAGCAAACATTGCGGCCAGCCCCTTAAGAAACTTCATCGTCCTCTCCTACAGACATACATGTCTCTCCTTACACTTCGGGTCATCGCTGCTCTCCCGATCTGAGAAGTGATCATAATCTAACCACAAACGCTCCAACTCTGTAGCATACTCCTGTACCGTCTTCTCTCCCTGTACGGTGTCGTCGATCTCCCCCTTTATCTGGAAAACCCTCAAGTTATTCCCCACACCATCGTAGGTTCTCCTCAACTTCTCCCACACGTCTTTCACCATCTCAAGGTCATCCACTGTGACGGCGATCGAATGAACTAAAGAATTGAGGAGCCAAATGTATACCACCATATGAGTGGACGTCCACTCGTCGCGTCTTGCCGAGCCCTCATCCGACTCCGTCTTCTCTCCTGATAAGAAACCCTCCAAGTTCTTCCCTACTAGGGTTCTCCTCACCCGTCGTGACCAACTCAGGTAGGTGGCCGGTCCATCAAGCTTCAGATCGATGGATGAAAGCTTCAACTTCGCCAATGTTCGTGTCGCGCTTTCACTAGCCGGCAGTTTCATCAGGTTCATCAACGTTGCGACTACCGCAGAGTCCAACTTTTTGATGATCTCCTCCATTGATCCTCCTTTTCTCCGATCACCTCACACCCGTCCCACGATTCACGTTCGCCCTCTTCGTCCTCTCCTAGACCCGATCATGTCTCTCCCCATCAGATCTAGGCCTTCGATGTCGACATCTGGAACGACCCGCGGGAGACGCCAGGAACCGCGGCAGAAGGCTCTGCGGGAGTCGCGGCTTCGCGGTGGTGGTGGCGGAAGAGCGGCGACGGTGGTGGCAGGCGAGCGGTGCGGCAGCGGTGGTGGCAGGCAGCGCGGCAGCGGCAGGCGGCACGGCAGCGGTGGTGGTGGCGCGGCAGCGGTGGTGGCGGGCGGCGCGGCAACGGCAGGCGGCGCGGCAGCAGTGGTGGCGGCGCGACAGCGGTGGTGGCGGACGGTGTGGCAGTGGTGGCGGTGGTGGCGGCTAGGGTTTGGGAGGTGGTGGCTAGGGTTTGGACTTTGATACCATGTAGAATATTTTGGAATAATTGTTATATTTTTTATTGATAATCTCTTGGCTATTTATAGCCTTACAACCCTTCATCTTACATTAATACCCCATTAAAACCTCTCGTAGAATATTCTAATATTCCAACAAATATACCAAGAATATTCTAATATACCAACAACAACGTTGAAATCTACGTTCCAAAAAGCGAACACATCATATGCTTATTGCGGGTTTCCAATCAAGCATTTCGAGGGAAGAATATTTAGTTTCTAGTTATTAACTTTCATTAAAGTTTTTAGAGCTCAAGACTTGCTATTTCTTATTAAAAAGAAAATATTGCTAGGATTGTTTGAAACTTATGATATTTTTTTAATATTTTAACTTTCGATGATACTAAATTATGGTAGTTGATCAACTTTCAATCTAAAATGTACATTATCTATTATATTTACATATTTCTTATTCAAACACGTTTCCATGTTCGAAATAAGTTAGGGTGTGTTTGATTGGACTTTTTCATGAAAAATATTTCCATCAAAAATTTTCTACCAATTGTACTGTTTGGTACTTATATTTTCCATGGAATTTTTTCCAAAAAATTGCATTTTCATATTTTCTTTAGAAAGTGTGGAAAATAAAAACGGGCCCAGCCCATAGGAATATAATTCCATGGAAAACAATTTCTACACTCTTTCTCTCCTCGACTCCTCTCTCACCCGCGAATTCGGAGAATTGGGGATCGGCTCTCTCTCACCCACGAGTTCTCTCTCGCCATCAGCAGGGATCGGCTCTCTCTCTCTCTGGCCATCAGCAAACTAGGTATACTCTCTCTCTCTCTCTCTCGAGCATCTCTCTCTCTCTCTCTCTCTCAGGGGATTTGGAGATCGACACGTTGTGTCGAGCCGATCTCTCTTACACACGATTTTGGGATCGACACGTCTCAACAATCTCTCTCACGCACGCGATTTGGGGATTGACACAATCGACACCTTGTCGAGCCGATCTAGCAACATTTTACAGTTGCTGCCACCATGGCTGCGTCCGCGACGAAGGAATCCGGTTGCACACATGGTTTTGGTATTGTAATGGATTGTATAGGTTTTGTGTATTGGTGTGTCGGATACAGTATAATATTGGAATTTTAATGTGGACACACCCTGGGGTGGCTGGGCACAACTTGTGTCGGGCTGGACACGGGAAGGAATTAGATACAACACAAGAGTTTGGATTCCAAGTTTAGAAAATTAACATGGGATTTAATTAAACTAGTAGAAGTAGTCATATATTTTTTTGTCATGCCAAATTTATCTCATAACACTCAATGTCAACATTTAACTCTGATTTTTAGGGTCAAAATGGCGAGAGTACCAAGACAAATACAACTTGTCGCTGTCTTTTGGACTATGATGATGCAAGCAATGGCGATATATAGTACTATGATGCACCATCATTTTACCCGACGTCTCACAAGGCACCCTTATCGTAATTTTAGAGCTGAGAGAGAGGTAGCGTTGAATCGAATGTTCGGTTTGAGTGACAGGGTATGCCATGAGATGCTTCGGATGAAAATTGGTGCATTCCAACGATTATGTGATCGCTTACGTGGTTATGGTTTAGCCGATAGCCAGTTCGTGCGAGTTGAAGAACAAGTGACAATTTGTTTAAGCACAGTTGACCATGACCATCGCAGCAGGATGGGAGCTTATACCTTTTTTAGGTCTAGCCAAACTGTGAGCTATTATTTCCATAGGATGTTAAATGCATGTCTTGCACTCTATAGAGACGTCATCATCAACGCCACTACCCAGAACTCCCCCTACGATAAGGGTGACGAAGACTGGTACCATTACTTTCAGGTAAAGTGTTTATTTACTATTAAAAAGTTATGATTTTTTACTTCCACATTATTTAGTTAATAATAATAGAAAATATTTTTTGTTTTATAGAATGTTGTGGGTGCCATCGATGGTACTCACTTTGCTGCAAACGTGCATGTGCAATACTGCTGCATAACTGATTAAGTTCTAAGTACATTAACCATTTGTTGAATCACTGATTGAGTAAGTTCTGAGTACATCAACGATTTACTGCTAATTAATTCTTTGATTTTGGGTTGAGAAACATCCAGAGCTCTTGAGATTTTGAAAGCAGTATCTAGGTTGTATGAAAACATAAGAACTTTGAATCTGAAGGTACTTACTAGAGGAGATATCATAGTTTGTATTATTTTTGATTCAGTGCTAGGTATGTATCATAGATGGAGGAATCAGTTGGTCATAATATAAGATGTTACTTTGTTTATAACTTCATTGTCTGATACATACATTTTACAGGTAATATGGCAAATCAACAACCAAATCTCACTTCATCTCAAGTTGGACCCCAAGTCAAAAACAGTCCGAGAAAGCAAGTTCGATGGACCGAGAACATGGATCAAGTGCTAATCAATGGTCTTCTTGAGATAGTACTTGCTGGCCAAAACGAACCGAAAAGGGGTTCAAGGCCGAAGAGTTTACAAAGGTTAAAATCTTTATAGTTTTCTTACTTTCAATAACATTTAAAATATGAGTATGTGATTGTACACTTGATTGTATTTGATGTTTTATTTCAGGTAATAGACAAAGTGAGGGAAGCATGCCATGTTTCCGTGAGTGTTAACAATGTGAGGGGTAGATTGAGGACGCTAAAAAAGGAGTGCGATGATATCACATAATTGTTCAAGACTAGCAGCTTTGGATTGGACTCTAGCGGACGAGGTTCAGCCGATCCCATCACTTGGGAGACATATATTAAGGTAAAACTTTCATTACATTCCTGTCTCGTAAGTTTAATGGGGAATATAATTGATTGCATGTCTCCCTAGAATCTGCACATGAAAACAGTTTTCTTTCCTTTCATGTTAGGCACTGCATCCTCATTTCTGAGGTCATCATTATAATTGGTTTACCCTGGTGTTCTTTTTTCATTGGTAACTTTTGAGCCTAGCTCAAGTTTCTTAACAGGACTCGGATGAATCCGTTCTGAACCAAGTACCACATGCATGAAAAATAATGCAGACATCTCGTATTTTTACTCATGTTGCAGTAGCATTGTGATATGTATGTCACTTTTTCTTTGTGATTCAGAATAGGCTTCTTCTATATCTATAGAAATGTATGTTAAAGCATGTTATATTAAAGCATGAACTTGAGTTCTGGAATTAATTGCTGCTGAAATGTAATATGTCAAACCGAAAAATAAACGATCTACTTTTGATTTTGTTAACATACCTTGAGAATGTTGTTTTCATTTTGTTATATTTTTAACTTTGCTTCTCAAATGTCAACTTTCAGGAGAAACCTGATGGAGCAAAGATGAAGGAAAAACTATGCCACATATACTATGATTTGCTTACCGTCTTTGGTAACGACGCCGCAACAGGCAATCGAGCAGTCTCGGGGAATGATTTTCCTCCAATGAGCGAATTCGTGGATGACATAGAGGGCAAAAATGATCTACAGGAAACACAACCAAGTCATTCAACGAATTCGCATCGGTAGGTTCAAGGGGCTACACCACAACGACGAAAGCGTACAAGACCAATGGATGATGCTGCATTGGCCCTTGCGAAGATAGCGAAGTCCTTCGAAATGATCGTTGCTGCTTTCGACAAACAAGCATCACAAAATTACGTCAATGGACAAGCACTCTTGGAAAAGCTAAAAGAGATGGACATTGACCAAGGGATATATTGGATTTGATGCAAGTGTTTGAGGGAGACGAAAAAGCGGGAAAGTTCTTTCTTGAGATCACAGATCTAGAGTTCCGACGATTATGGGTCTACCGTAAGCTTGGACGGGATCCTCCTTGTTGATTTTTTTTTTAGCGTTTTATTTTAAAACGATGAATGTGTTGGATATTTTTTTTTGATATGATTAAGGAATGACTATTGCAAACTTGAACATTTGTGATAAAAGATCCTTCTTCTTTTTATTGTCAGTTGAGCATTGTTTAATATGTTATGTTTGCTTGAGTAATTTTTTTGTTGTTTTTTGAATGATTGTGGATATTTGTGATGGATTTATGTGGGATTATTGTTGTACAGCTATTTTAAATGTCTTTTAGGTTTGTCTAAATTATATCTATATCAAGTGTATAATGTTGAATTGAATATTGTAGATGTGGAAAATATATGTTTTTCAATGGAAAATATAAATTTTCCATGAAAAAAAAAGTACAACAAAATAGCAAAATATCATTTTCCATGTAAAATTAACTATTTTTCATGGAAAATAATGCCAATCAAACACCAAAATTAAGTTTTCCGTAGCAATTTATTTCATTTTCCACGAGAAAATAATTGCAATCAAACACTGTCATTATGGAAATTTTTAAATTCCATGAAATTTTTTTCCTAGTAAAATAATTCCGTGGAATTAATTTCTTTTCCACGCATTTTCCATCTTGCAATCTAACGCACCCTTAATGTATTACGTTCCAGAGAAGCCGTACTGCGTACCAGGAACCCCTGCACCGCGTCCCGTTGTTGTTCCATACATGGAATAAACCCCAAAACTGTGGAGCCACAAAATATGGAAGACACAAAAATACAAAATATTGTTAGCACCCATAGCAAGCCTATGGCTATGGGGAAGAAAGCTTCATTAACCAAATAATCGAGCAAGAGAAAATCGAAGGAAACATTCAACTGCAGAATAAACACATGCGACTATGATACCATATACAAATACAATCCACTGATCTAACAACTAATCATTGAACAAATTAAACAGCGGAAACTGGAACGAAATTTTTTTTTTTTTTTTTTTTTTGAAGCAGTATTAATAATCAACCAATAACTACAACAAAAAAGAAGCAGTTTTTTTTATTAAATTACCTTTAAATTGCTGGCTACGTGTTGAGAATTCCAAAGAAATGGACCAAGATCATTCCAAAGATCCAAACTTTAGGAACACCAGCCGCGTCGAATTGACTGCAGATCCCAGCTCGATCCAGCTCTAATTCCACAATGTTTCTGCGGAAACCTCTAAAATTCCAGAGCACGAGGGATTGATGCTCCTCCCAAACCTCTTCACCGACCGGACACTTTGTGGGTGAGAGAGAGGGAGAAGAGTGGCGTGGAGTGTTGTCAGAACCGGACCGGACCGATTGTTGGACCGGATCTGATTGGATTTTGTAAAAGAAATCGATTCGGTCTGACTTGAACCGGATTATTTTAAGAATTGACGGATTTTTTTTGGAATTGGGGTTCAACCGATGAACCGTCCGAACCGGTACACAATTGAACCAACCGAATTTTGTTTTTTTTTCAAAAAATAATGCTCTGATCGATTTAGCCTAAGTTCTCCCATAACCTTATCCCCCTTGCGGTCTTCCAAAGTATACAATTTCGACGCCACCGGCTTCGGCAGAACCTTTCTCGGAACCTCGTTCATGTCTAATGAGATCAGGTCGATTTAGTCGTTCTCGACCAACTCTTCAAGGGAGGAGGCCTAGATTCGGCCTTATGAGAATACAAAGACCTGGAAATAGTATTGACATAGTGGGGATCGGCACGGAATCAAACTACACCAGTGCAGCCGCTACACTAACAACCCGTCGATGAACGATTGGATGCTTATAGAGGTACGCGGACTCCAATACGCCTGGCCGACTAGAGAAGAGACGGGATGGGCGGCGGCTCTTCATGGTTTGGAGGATGGTCAAGAATGAATAATGGGATGGTTGTTAGAAAGATGAAGGTGTAGAGAGTTGGAAGAAGAAGAAGAAGAAGAAGAAGAAGAAGAAGAAGAAGAAAGGGTTGATCAACAAAATGGGTATGTGGTGTAGCAGAAAATGAGGTAGGTTAGTCACCAGTAGTGTCACTTCCCGTTCCCAATATACGTATTTTGAGTGTATTTATTTTCTTGCTAGCATAGTTGTATGTTGTAGAGAGACTAGACTCATTCTTTGGTTTACTTGGCTCTTGGTTTATTTGTTTGATTTAGTTTTATCATGAGTTGAACCCATGGTCCAAACCTCAACCCCCCATATATAACTCAACTTCATTCTCTCTCCTCTCATTATTTTACTTCCATCATCTCTCTCAGGTTTTCCCTCTTCTCTCCATAGGCAAGTGCACCTTGCTCGAAATGGAGAAACCTTTTATTTTATGAGTCTATTATGTTGATTGTATGATTTTACGCACATTTAGAAATTGGTATTTTTGCTTTTGGTTGATGGATTAGTGTAGATCTAAGTTTTAAGTTTTAGGATTTTCTATGTGTTCTTGAGTGCTCTTGGATTTTGATCCCTTAAAACTTAAAATTTTGAAAACTTGTTGTTCTATGTTGATGAGCACTTGATTTTGAGTGGTTTAGAACTTTACTTTGCTGGATTTGGGCATCATTTGAGGTTTATATGGAAGAAACAAAATTTTACTTTTGAGCTTTTGGCCATGGCCGAAAAGCTGTTGTTGGGGACGAAGGAGTGCTATGCGGCATGAAGTGCTATGTGGCCTGGACTGCTCGTCTCGAGTCAGCATGTGGCCAACCATGTTGGATACATGACTGAGTTTGCACATGCACCCCTTGACCAAATGCATGAACTTGAAAGAATAAAATTTTGCTAAGTCCCAAAAGATTTCATGCGGCCAAGTGTGCATGCGGCCAAGTGTGTATGCGGCCTCGTCAACCTTGCGGCCAGAAGCTTTATATCCCTCTTCATCTGGACGCATAAATTCTGACTGACTTGGTATGATTTTTTCATAATTTTGTCTTTTCTTCTGACACTTTTATCACATGTCACATCAGTCACTTTTCTGACTTGACTTGACTTGTATTTGTTGATTGTCACATCACACGTTTCCCGAAGAGTGGACTTTGCTCTGCCTATGTGTCCAAGCCAACTATGCGGCCTCGACGTTATGCGGCACCTTGCATGCGGCCTTGACCCTATGCGGCCTCAACTTTATGTGGGACCTTGCTATGCTCCTTTACTTCTATGTGCCTATTATTTCTTGCATACTTTGGACACTTGCTTGGTTTAATGTTGATGATGATTGAAACTCCAGGACCTTGCAACTCCAGGACCTTGCCAGAGATTGGTGGGCAGCAAAAGATGTTGGTTTAAGACAACCTGTCTCATGGGACAAATTCAGAACCCGTTTCAGGATCAAGTATTTTGGAGTGATAGCACGGTATAAGCAGCAACAAAGGTTTATCAATCTCAAGCAGTCTAGAAGGACGGTGGATGGCTACACAGCAGAGTTCTACAGGCTTAGCAGGTTTACCCCAACAATGGTAGCAACAGAACCGGAGCAGGCGATGAGGTTTCAGTATAGACTTTATCTGGAAATTCAGCAACTAGTAGATGGCCATAACTACTAGACTTTCGATGGAGTATTGATCGCATCCAGGCAACATTAGCTGACAATGTAGAGGTTAGCTTCGAGGACATGAGGCCATAAGAGGTCTCATGCACAGAGCGGAGGAGGAGGAGGACCAGCACAACGAACGTCAGCATCGTCTCCTAACGGTCGCATTTATGACACAGCGCTGAGGAGGCCAGTGGCATCGGCAACAACAGCACCAGCTCGGCTATATCGGCCGAGGCAACAGAAACAACAACGATTGGGAGCCTCAGTCGGATGTACGTATTGTGGCAAGGGAGGCCATACCAAAGATGTGTAGGACAGCACAAGGGTTGTGCCTACGATGTGGTAGTCCAGACCATCGGATCGCCAATTGTCCGATGATGGAGAGGATTGAAGGGCCAGTGCAGCGATTAGCCTTACCAGCACCAAGGGCAGCTCGGTACAGGGGACCAGAACTAGAAGTCAGGCCTTTGGCTCAGCATCTATTTCCGACGCAAATTCAGATGTATAACCAGCAAAGGAATTAGCAGTATGGGTAGCAGAGGCCACAACTGCGTATCCAAGTGAGGCAACAACAAGGAGCATAACAAGGCCAAGGGAAAGCTTTTACCCTATATCTGGAGGAGGCTTTGGCATCAGGTGACGTGATGGCAGGTAACATTCTCGTTACATCTTTTTCTGCCATAACATTATTTGATTCAGGAGCATCCCATTCATTTATATGTGCACGATTTGCGACACGAATTGGACTGGAGTTCAAGGCATTGCCAGAGAGGCTGAATATACTCACTGGTAATGGTCTTGTAGGAGTTGATATAGTATGTCTAGCGTGTCCAATCATAGTGTGCGGGCATTTATTACCTGCAAGGTTGATCGAGTTCCCTATGGGTAATTTTGACGTTATTCTAGGCATGGACTGGTTGAGAGACATTCATGCGACGATAGATTACCGTAGGGGTAGAGTGTTGTTTAACATCCCGGGCAAGAAAGAGTTTATCTTTAACAGAGCGGTGAGGGACCAGCATAAAGATGGCATAGCAGCAGTAGCGGGAATTGGAGATCAGCTTCCCAGAATAATTGAAGAATTTATTGATGTATTTTCGGAAGAGCTTCCAGGATTATCCCCTATAAGAGAAGTAGAGTTCTGCATAGAATTGAAGCTAGGAGCATAACCAATTTCCAACAAGGTCTATCAGATGTCACCAATGGAACTCAACCAGTTATATCAACATATGGAAGAACTGAAGGCAAAAAAGTTTATTTGGGCTAGTGGATCACCATGGGAAGCACCAGCGCTTCTAGTAAAGAAGAAAGACGGGACGATACGGTTGTGTATCGACTACATGCAGCTGAATGCAGTAATAGTGAAGAACAAGTATCAATTGCCTAGGATTGATGACTTGTTTGACCAATTGAGTGAAGCAAAAGTATTTTCCAAGATAGACCTTCGATCAGGATAGTATCAAGTAAGGGTCTGGGACCAAGATATACCGAATACAACATTTCGATCTCGATATGGGCATTACGAATTCTTAGTTATGCCATTCGGATTGACGAATGCTCCAGCTATATTTATGGATTTGATGAATCGTATCTTCATGCCATACCTAGATCAATTTGTAGTGGTATTCATAGACGACATTATTGTCTACTCCAACAGTGAAGAAGAGCATGAAGAACATCTTCGGAAACTGTTACAAGTTTTGAGGGAGCATCAGTTGTATGCCAAGCTCAGTAAGTGTGAATTCTAGTTAGGTCATGTGTCATTCTTGGGGCACATCATCTCAGGAGCAGGAGTATCAGTGGACCCTAAGAAGGTCGAAGCAGTAGAGAATTGGCCAGTCCCGAAGACAGTAGAATATGTGCAAAGTTTCTTGGGATTAGCAGAATATTACCAGAGGTTCATGGCGGATTTTGCAGGATTTCAGTGCCAATGACTCGTCTAACCCGTAAGGAGAAGATGTTCGTTTGGACAGCAGATTGTCAAGCAACATTCGTTGCATCACACTTAAGTGAATCCAGATTTAACTTCTGAGTGACAATGTGGATTCATATCAAGAGTGTCCGTACTTAAAGTATGATATTTAGGAAGGAATGTTCATGTGCCCATGGCATGAGATTCTAAATCACCTACGGTTAACTAGAAAACTTAATTTGTAGAGCAATGGGAGGGAACGATATCTCGAGATCGTGCATGTCGAACCACCCTAAGTTAGTTGGGAGTAAAGGCTGGTCACCATGGATACTGTATATCATCTGCACTAGTGGAGTGCAGTATCTGACTTAATTATAAGCCGAGATATTGTCTTTTCTATAGAAAGCCTGGAAATGCTACTGATCATTAATTAGCTCAGGGCCCTTGCAAGGGACTGATGTATCATATATTCTTACTCGTATATCATTGGTTCAGCCAGCGCTACTTGATTATGGTACGATCTGAGGATACTCATATATTGCATTACTGGGATAACCTAGAGATCATATACCAACCCGTAACACATGTTTGGCCCTTAAATCTGTTTTAGTTAGAGAAGTGGACCGTTGCAGCATGAAAGTTTAACTCATGTCCATGTTTGGTTGTTGAGTTGCGCTGCTGTGTTAAAACGGGACACAGATCGAAGCTACTTGTTATCCTATGTTATTTACTTAATATTGTATCCCTGATTGTGTATTGTGCCTTCTGTTGAGTGGAATTAGGGACATAGAATGTCGTGGCATGATAGTTCAACTCATGTCCTTGTTTGGTTATTGGGTTGCGCTATTGTGTTACGATAGCCTGTTGACTGAAACTATGACGCTGAGTTATTTTAGCTTGACCATAATCAAGGGACGTATTCTATTTTTGTGTAATGGCACTTCCTGTCCTTGTTTGGTGAAGGAGTTTCGTGTCATATCATGGATGAGATATATGCCATTGATTGTTGGCCCATGCATCTCATGCTATAAAACTGGTTTTGTTTTTTCATTTTGTGCTTCCTTTATGGTACTTGCTATTTGGGGGTCTGACCCCACTGGTATTGCATGGCCAGATTTAGAGCCAACACCTGAGGATCAAGTGTATCTTACCCTCACTGATGGCACGCATCAGAAAGATGGCTGTTGAGGGTCACGAGAGGGTTCCTTCATTCACTGCTCATCTTTTTATAAATTATATTTTTTGGGCGTTTAGCCAACAGGCACATGTTAGCCCAAAAAACTGGACACTAGCTCCTTACATGACTGTAATATATTCAGACTACAGCTGACTCACTATTATGTATTATTTTGGTTGTGTATCTGGCATATCACTCTGTATCGCTAGATCTCTAGAACGTTCTGATGCGGCGTATGGGACGCCTTACTACTTATTCTGAAATGTTCTTTGTTATTGCTACTTGTTGGAATGATTGAGATATAAAAGTTCTTGACCCTAGAAGACTTGATTGTAGTATGCACCCCCTTGTCTCTAGACAACCTTAACACATTATGGGTTGCTTCGATATTCCGCAAGGTGTGGTTGGATGAGTCATTCTTTCGCTCTCCAGTATTCTGGATCTGGGACGTGACAAGTAGCAATTAAAAAAACTTGCTAAATGAATAAAATCCAAAAAGTTGCCATTATTGTTGGAAATTGGACACGTCCTACAAGCATTCTGACACCGTGTTTAAGAGTACCCGTAGCAAAAACTTTAGGCCAACCCATCTGAGATAACAAACCCCTGTCTAACGAACACCAAGCACAGATAAAGACAAGTATATAGCGGTGACTACGTCACCTGAACAAATCTCAACCTTTACAACTCAGGTAAAATTATAAGATTGACAAAATCAATGTTGAACCCTTTGCCCTAATAGATTCAATCCCCTCACCACACTCAAGAAGAAAAGAAAGAGATTACAATTGAAATCACTGACCAACCAGTAGCAATCTTCCTGAGCGAAGGCGACGACTCCTCAATCATATATTTTTCTTCCTTATGTCTTGGATGGCGAAGTCATAAGAGCAAAGAACAGACTTTCTCTTAGATTTTCTGTAGACGAGTACCCCGAATCTCCAACTTGTGCTATACTTTGTGCCTCCACCCTCCTATATTTATAGGATGAGAAATCATATTTTAGGTCATAATATGATTTTCTAAATAGAAAACCTTAAAATAAGAATCATATTCCACCTAAAATAGTCTAACACCAATTATGGACGTCCAAATATGATCAAATTAAATATTTGATACAAATTTGAAATCTAATCAAATCTTACATTTAATGTAGATTTCTAAATTATATCAAATCAAATCTTTGACCATATTTGGGCTCCAAAATTCTCCAAATCCAGACTGGATCCCAATAATCTCCCCCTATAGTCTGATGAAAGGGTGTTGACCCCATGGCTTCTCAACTGGACTCCACGCATGTCGCCCCTGCGATCGAGTTTTTGCTCCCCCATGCAACCGATCTCCGATCCCCCGAGTTACTTTGCATCTTCCTTCGTCTCCAGCTCCTCGACCGACACGTCGACGCTAGCTGTCATACATAGCACCTTCTGTACCACTGGGATCCTGCCGACATTAATGACACGACTGAGACCAAAGTCCCTGACTTTTAGCCTCACCGTGTATCTTGGCTGCCTGTCCCCGACTTTTGTCTTCTACCGAAACGTGTTAACGTTCCGACGAGCTTCTTCACCCTTGGCTGGCCCAACCAAGCGGATGGTGCGATTCTCCCAAAATCCGAACTTCAGAATCTGCCCACTTTCATGTCCGAACTTGAAGCTCCCCCATACACATGAGTCCTCGAGCAGAACATCACACATTATACATGTCGTCGATGACCCACAGCTCCCCCGAAACTGTGTGAATGGTGACGCTTCCGTCTCAGATTGAGTTTGCTGCAAACCTTGATCTCCTCCCTGGCCTCGAACTGCTGAAACCAATGTCGCTCCATGAAGCTTTGGAAAAACACCCGTCGACAAAATCGGATCCGTGAAGCAATCCCCACCTAGAGATCGACCAGCTGTCATGGGACCGACATACTGACCCTCAATCTTTGGCTCATCACCATTTGTCGCTTTGTCTCGACAAACCGAATCCTCTGTAATCCTCAAAGTATCTCGATGCCCCTCCTCAGCAAGTTTTCGACGATCCAACTCCTGTCGAATATCCCTCGAGCCTCCATCCGATGTATGTGGCATGCCTATACAATTCAGCGGCTTAAGCCTGTAGATGCCACAATATAAATCTCCTCGAGCCAGCAGTTTGGAACCCTTCGTAAGCATCCAATCTGTGTCCCCAAACAAACTGTAACAGCCATCATCCGCCAGCCTCCCTACTGAAACCAAGTTGTAGCGCAAACTCGGTACATGTCGCACACCCTTGAGAACGAGCTTCTCACCAAGCTCCGTTGTCAAGTGCATATCACCGATGCCTACAACTGCAGTCGTCCCCTTGTTGCCCATCTTCACAAGTCCAAACATGTTGTTGTGGTATCACGTAAAGATCCTCCTATATGGAGTGGCGTGATACGACGCCCTCGTGTCCATGACCTAATCGCCATCATGACACATGCCACAAGGTTTTTCAGCATCGGTTGCTGCGATGATGAGATCTCTCATAGCCATGAGATTCTCCTGATCATTCTTGCCTTTTTCCTTCTCATCTTTGAGATTCATGTAGTTGCTCTTGATATGACCACTTTCGCCATAATGATAGCAGCCCTCCTTGCAGTCCACAGTCGCAAGATCCCGAAAACTCCCCACTGTCCTCGCCAGTGACTTGGGTCTTCCCTTCTCGTAGGAAGCCACCAGAGAGGAATCCTGCGACGACTCCAGTTGCTTACGCCGGATCTTCTCGTTCAACAAGCTGCTTTTGACTGCCTCCATTGTGACAACTCTACCAGGTGCGGAGTTGCTCACCAACACCACCAACGTCTTTCAGCTTTCCGGCAGAGAACTCAAAAATAAAAGGGACTGAAGCTCATCATCAATCACCATCTTCATCATAGACAACTGATTGATAATACCCTGAACCTCGTTCAGATGTTGTGCCACTGGGGCACCCTCCGTGTAGTTCGAGTTGGCGAATCAGAAATCCTTGTTGCCAATCGTCTTTATTTCGTACAGCGAATGCAGCTTCTCCCATAATGCTTTTGTCGAACTCCCCATAGACACATGGTAAAATACTGAATCATCCAGCCATTGGTAGATGAATCCAACGGCCTTCCGATCCAGTCGTTTCCAGTCTTCAGCAGCTTTGTCCGATGGCTTAGCGTTATCGCCCTCCAACAGACCATGCAAGTCCTTGCACCAGAGTAGATCTTCCATCCTTAGCTTCTAAATAGTCCAATTCTCTCATGGGAGGGTGATCATACGAGTGCTCATCTGCTCCGTAGACATAGTTGCCAGAACCAAAACCAGTAGCTCTGATACCAGATGTTGGGAATCAAACACGCCATGCCAGCGTTCTGACACCGTGTCTGAGAGTGCCCACAACGAAAACTTTAGGCCAACCCACCTGAGATAACCAATCCCTATCTAACGAACACCAAACACATATAAAGACAAGTATATGGCGGTTACTATATCACCTGGACAAATCCTAACCTTTATAACTCAGGTGAAATTACAAGATTGACAAAATCAATGTTGAACCATTTGTCCTAATAGATTCAATCCCTTCACCACACTCAAGAAGAAAAGAAAGAGATTACAATTGAAATCACTCACCAATCCGTAGCAATCTCCCTGAGCGAAGACGACGACTCCTCGATCGGATCTATTTCTTTCTTCTGTCTTGGATGGCGAAGTCCTAAGAGCAAAGCACAAACTTTCTCTTAGATTTTCTGTGGACGAGCACCCCAAATATCTAACTTGTGCTATGCTTTGTGCCTCCACCCTCCTCCTATATTTATAAGATAAGAAATCATATTTTAGGTCATAATATAATTTTCTAAACAGAAAACCTTAAAATAAGAATCATATTCCACCTAAAATAGTCCAACACTAATTATGGACGTCCAAATATGGTCAAATTAAATATTTAATAAAAATTTAAAATCTAATTAAATCTTATATTTAATGTAGGTTTCCAAATTATATCAAATCAAATCTTTGAACATATTTGGGCTCCAAAATTTACCAAATCCAGACTGGACTGCAACAATTATCATTAATTGCTACAAGCCAAAAACTGGTGATTGATGGTAACAATCGCGCTTCATGGTTCACGCAGTACTCGCGCGAGCCGACAAAGGGGGACGGGAAGGCCGGCGGACAGAGCGGGGGTATGGAGCAGAGGGGGCGGCGGAGTAGCAGGGGGAGAAGAGCAATAGGGGCTTTTTCGTAATGGTAACCATCAATTTTCACATCTAAAATTGTTGGAAAGGATAATGGTTGAACCCGGCCAGACCTGTACCAAAAAGTTGTGTTTCAATCATCGGTATGTGGGGTGGCACCAAAAAATTATTTATAATTGAGGTTGGCTTTCTCATATATATATATATATATATATATATATATATATATATATATATATATATATATATTGTTGAAATTAGTTGATAATTTTATTGATTGTCTCATTGGCATTATATAGCCTTACAGTCATTAATACAATGATTTCAATCATTATGACAATAATCTCATAATGGAATATCCTGTGACATATTCTGGCATCCCAAATATGTCCTCAGGATATTCCCATGTGCTTATACTATACTTAAATATGACACCCAACATACCATATCAACACTCTCCCTCAAGATGGGTGAAAGATATTCACTAAGCCCATCTTGTCACATCCTCTAATCATGCTCACTGAGGCGAGTTCCTTGGTTAGTCCATCTGCTACTTGATCCCTGGTTGGAACATGGCCAAGCTCCAGTAATCCTCTATCCAACTTCTCTTTGATGAAGAATCTATCAATCTCGATGTGTTTGGTCCTGTCATGCTGTACTGGATTGTTGGCGATACTAATAGCTGACTGATTGTCACACCACAGCTTTATCTTGGCTCCTTGATCCAGCTTCAGCTCCACCAGCATATTCTTCAACCATAGCAGCTCTGCAACTCCCAAGGCCATAGCTCTGTACTCTGCTTCAGCTGTCGATCTGGCCACCACAGACTGCTTCTTACTCCTCCAGGAGACCAAGTTACCTCCTACAAATATGCAATATCCCGAGGTAGACCTCCTGTCATCAGCACAACTAGCCCAGTCAGAATCACAGTAGCCCTCGATGCTCACGTGATTGTTCTTCCTGAATATTAGTCCCTTCCCGGGAGCACCTTTCAAGTACCTCAGAATCTGGTACACTGCATCCATATGACCCTTCCGTGGGTCATGCATGTAGCGGCTCACCACACTTACTGCAAAGCAGATATCAAGACGTGTGTGGCTCAAATAGATCAACTTGCCAACCAGTCTCTGGTATCTGTCCCGATCAACTGGTTCTCCAGCCTCAGCATCAATCTTGAACCTCTGATCTATTGGTGTCGCTGCAGGTTTGTACCCCAACATCCCAGTTTCTGTGAGAAGGTCCAGTGCATACTTCCTTTGAGAGAGAACAATCCCCTCTGCTTCTCGAGCAATCTCAATCCCAAGGAAGTACCGAAGAAGCCCGAGATCCTTCACCTCGAATTCCTTGCCAAGCTTTCCTTTGAGTTGGGCGATCTCCTGCTCATCATCTCCTGTGATAATCATATTGTCCACATACACCGCAAGCATAGTGATGTGGCCTCCACTCCGACGGAAGAACACAGTATGATCAGCATTGATCTGCTGATATCCCATCCCTATCATCGCCCTTTTGAATCTGTCAAACCACGCTCGAGGAGACTGCTTCAGTCCATAGAGGGACTTCTCCAACCTGCAGACCTTGCCTACTGTCTGATTGGTGCCAAATCCTGGTGGTATCTCCATGTACACCTCCTCCACTAGATCTCCGTGAAGAAACGCATTCTTCACATCCAGTTGGTGTAGCTTCCATCCACCATTCGCTGCCAGAGAAATCAGAGTCCTGACAGTGCTCATCTTTGCAACTGGTGCAAAGGTCTCGTCATAGTCGATGTCGTACGTCTGACTGTATCCTTTGGCTACTAGTCGAGCTTTGTAGCGATCAATCTGTCCATCTGGGTTCTGCTTCACGGTAAAGACCCACTTGCAACCAACTGCTCTCTTCCCCTCTGGCAGTCTCACAAGCTCCCAAGTGTGGTTCTTCTTCAAAGCTTCCAACTCCTCGTGCATTGCCGCTTTCCACTTTGGATCGTTCTTGGCAACCTGCCAATTGTTAGGTACAGTAATACTATCCAAAGATGCTATAAATGCTCCATGAGAAGAAGGGATATGGTCATAAGAAATAAACTGAGCAATATCCCAACCATATCTGTTTGGAGGATTTCCTGCATTGCTGCGAGTGGTCCTCCGTACAGATAGTGGTATTGGAGGAGTAGTAGTAGGAGGAATGATATCTTGTGAAGGAGGGGGTATCACCTGAAGGGGGGTTGGTGTCGGTGCCTCAGGAGTTGGGACGAACGCAGGCAAGGGACTTGGCATTGGCACTGTCGGTACTGGTCCTGCAGTTTGCTTCTCTCTTGCTGTAGGTAAGTAACTCTCCCTGAGCCGTAGGCCTAACACCTTCACCTTCTTGTCCCTTCTCCGTGCCTCCATGCCAAACTTCTAAATCGGTTACCACAAAGTTCTCCATCTCTCCCTCTCGCCTAATACTGGCAGTATTAGGCGTGTTGTGTGAAGTTCCGTCCTGGAGGTAGTATGGCTCATGCTCCCGAAAGTGGACATCCATACTGACAAACTTCTTCTTCTCTACTGGACTCCAGCACACATACCCCTTTTGGGTCGCCGAGTAGCCTACGAAGATGCATTTGACCGCTCTAGGGTCAAGTTTCCCAACTGATGGCCTGTTGTCCTTCACAAAACACACACACCCAAACACCTTCAGTGGGAGTATCCCACTATTATTGCCTTGCAATACCTCACATGGGGACTTCCATCCGAGGACCTTCGAGGGCATCCTGTTGATGAGTTGAGCTGCTGTCAACACTGCATGCCCCCACAGACTCTGTGGGACATTCACGTCGATCATCATACTTTTTGCGACCTCCAGAAGGTGTCTGTTTTTCCTTTCTGCAACTCCATTTTGTGCTGGTGTGTATGCACAGGTGGTCTGATGCTGTATTCCGTGTGCTGACAAGTATTCTGCAAGCGTCCTGTTGGTATACTCTGTTCCATTGTCAGACCTCAGTACCTTCACAACTGCTTTGTACTGAGTCTGGACATGCTTATGGAAATCCCGAAAACAAGCAGGTACATCACTCTTATTTTTCATCAAATATAACCAGGTAACACGAGAGGCACACTCAATGAAAGAAACAAAGTACTTATAACCATTCATAGTGTTAGTAGCACATGGACCCCAGACATCAGAATGTACTACCTCAAAAGCAAAAGTGCTCCTATGACCCGTGCCAACATATGAGCTCCTAGTAAGTTTTCCTAACTCGCACGCATCACATACTAATTTCTCTTTATTTGTTTTTGCATAAATCTCTGGATACAACTTACTTAGAGTATCAAAGGAAGAATGTCCCATCCTCCGATGATGGAGTATCAAGGTATCCTCAGTCCTCTGCTGCAGTCCTTCCATGCCAGCCTTCTCTGCCATAGATACTAATGCTAAGTCCAGTCCTTTCGATCTAGGTACCACAGTCCCTCATGCCAAGTGCCAGTCCCAAGTCTTCGTCCTGTCCCTTTCTCCTGGAAGGTCACCTTAGGAATATCAAAAGAAACAATGCATTTAAGTTGGAGGATTATAGAACTAATGGACAAGAGACTGACTGGAAAGGATGGAGCATATAAAACATTGGATAATCTTACTAAACCTGTATAATTAACAGTACCCTTACCGACCACTGGCTGAAAAGTGCCATCAGCTGTTTGAATGCTGTCTGCTGATGCTAGGTGAGTGTAGGAAAAAAACTCACTAGCATTCCCCGTCACATGCCGAGATGCTCCCGAGTCGATAATCCAGTCTGATGATTTAAGGGAAGAGATAGACGCAAGGGCAAGTGATTCGTCAGTACCTTCTGATGGATGGGCATACATAGCAGCGTTGCCCCTAACAAAGAATGAGGTGGACGCCTCCTCTGTTCTACTCCTCATGTCTCCCAGTGCCTGGTCCTCCACAGTAAAGGTGTCATTAGCTTCTCCATTCCCTTCTGATATCAGGAGGTTTGCCCGATAACCTCCTCGGCCGCCTCGTCTATTCCCTCGACCACAACCACGTCCTCCATTATATCCTCGTCCGCCGAACGGTCCTCGTCCACCACATGAATCTCCCTTCCTAGGTGGTTTGGTACAAGCATACCGATGATGACCCATCTTTCCACAGTTGTAGCACTGCCGGTTATGCTGCCAGGGCTCTCCCTTAGATCCTGTGTTACCTGAGCTGGTGATCGCTAGTGCTGACTTTGCTTCGGGGGGACTACCTGTCCCGGCTTGCAGCCTGATGCATGTCTCCTCCTGGATCATGGCTGAGATAGCCTCCTCAAGGCTAGGGATCTTTGGTTGGGCTAGAAGTAGGGCCGTCCTCTGAGCAAAAGCTGCAGTCAGCCCTTTGAGGAACTTCATCGTCCTCTCCTGCAGACACACCTGTCTCTCCTTACACTTAGGGTCCCCGCAGCTCGCCCGATCTGAGGAGTGATCATAATCCAACCACAGACGCTCCAACTCCGTGGCATACTCTTGTACCGTCTTCTCTCCCTGTACGGTGTCATCAATCTCCCCCTTTATCTGGAAGACCCGTAAGTTGTTCCCCACACCATCATAGGTCCTTCTCAACTTCTCCCACACATCTTTCACCATCTCAATACCGTCTACTGTGGCGGCAATAGACTGGACTAAGGAGTTGAGAAGCCAGATGTAGATCACCATATGAGTGGACTTCCACTCATCGTGTCCTGTCGAGCCCTCGTCCGGCTCTGTCGTCTCGTCCGTCAGGAACCCCTCCATATTTTTTCCTCCGAGGGTTCTTCTCACCCGTCGTGACCAACTCAGATAGGTGGCTGGTCCATCTAATTTCAGATCGATGGAGGGAAGCTTCAACTCCGACGACGTTCGTGTCGTGTTCTCACCAGCCGACATCGTCAACAACTTCATCAACGTCGCCACCTCTGCAGAATCTAGCTTCTTGATGATCTCCTCCATCGATGCGTCGTCTATCCAGTCACGTCACGTTCGCTCCACGACTCACGCTTGTCCTCGTCGTCTGCTCCTAGATCCGAACATGTCCCCCCTTTTTTCAGATCTAGGCATCCCTATTAGGCGCTGCCTCGTGCTGGTACGGCGGAGGCGGCAGCACGCATGTCACAACCACCGTCGCAGCAGCTGCAGCAGCAGTAGTAGCCGCAGCAGTAGCGGGACGGGACAGCAACAGCGAAAGGCGGCCTGCGAAGGGCGGAGAAGAGGAGATGAGGGAAAAAAAGGGGGGGCGTGGAAGAGTTCGGTGGAGGAGATCTAGGAAATCCTCCTGTGGGTTTGTGGAAGCTTGGTGACGGCTAGGGTTTGTGGAAACTTGGCTCTGATACCATGTTGAAATTAGTTGATAATTTTATTGATTGTCTCATTGGCATTATATAGCCTTACAGTCATTAATACAATGATTTCAATCATTATGACAATAATCTCATAATGGAATATCCTGTGACATATTCTGGCATCCCAAATATGTCCTCAGGATATTCCCATGTGCTTATACTATACTTAAATATGACACCCAACATACCATATCAACATATATATATATATAATCCTAAAGTAAAAAATAATAATATCTAAAAACCGTACATCCATTTTATAAACTTGTTGGTAATTTCTAGGGGTGCAACTCGGACGGACTATACTCGAGTCTGATTGGGTAAACTCGTTAATGGGCTGGGTTAGGGTTAAAAATACTCGAATTCAGGATCAGGTATATATATATATATATATATATATATATATATATATATATATATATATATATATATGTGTGTGTGTGTGTGTGTGTGTGTGTGTGTGTGTGTGTGTTGTTTCATACTTTTTAAATAAAAAATTTAAACCCTAAATTTTTTTTCACCCAAACTCTTCAGCTTTCTACCTAAATCTCATTTCAGTTTGTATTTTGTAGAGATTGAGACTTGATTTCTATTTGATTACGTGTTTAATATTAATCTTGTTTAAAATTATTTTAAATATCATATTAGGTACAATAAACCTAGTGTACCCGAGCCAACCCAAGTCCAACTCGAGGAACCTGGTTCCTTTTCTATTCCTTCGAACTCGGTTTGGACTTGGAAGGCTTATGATCATCGGGTTGGGCTCGTATTGAGCTCAAGCCTGACCCAACCTATCTGAGTTGCACCCCTAGTAATTTTTATATACAAACATTTGTTTTCGTTTTCTTTTATGCATTATTTTCCATCGGCCCATGATTAATTTTGGTCTTAGGCCATCTGCAATAAAAATTTCTAAAATTGAGTTTCTATCCTACTTGCCATTGCATTTCATAGAAATTTATATCCTAGTTGGCAGAGTTTCTACGTAGAAATTGCACACACACAAAAATACTCTCAAGTGGTTCACCATTTCTATCCTAGGTGTCATAAAATAAAAGGATCAATTTAATGGTGGTGGGCTCAAATTAATTGATATAAGAGATAAAAAAATTCTATGAGAGTTTCTACATGTAGAAACACATATAGAATTTTTTTACCCTACATCAATGCCACATAGGATAGAAATTGAAATAAAAACTATGGTTGTGAGGGATTTTTTTTCTAAAAAGAATTTCTACCATAGAAATAGGAGAGATAGAAACTCCCATTGGAGATGGCCTTAGTTACAGAAATCTAGATTTGGGCTTGGAAAACTCCTAATGAATAATCATCTGCTTCCGGAAGAAATCAAAGAATTTCTTAGGAATCCTACAAGATCAATTCTTTCTCTGACAGATGGCCAGAACTTCATCAAGGTTCGAATCCTACTGAGAAGTCCACTAGAGATCAGAAAATTTTGAAGAAAAAACAAGATGTTTCTTTTGTCCCTTCCAGGCGATCGAAAAATAAGAAAATTGTTGATATATTCAAGATAATTACGTATTTACAAAATACCGTCTCAATTCATCCTATTTCATCAGATATGGGATGTGATATGGTTCCGAATGATGAACCGGATATGGACAGTTCCAATAAGATTTCATTCTTGAACAAAAATTAATTTTTTGATTTATTTCATCTATTCCATGATCGAAACAGGGGGATACACGTTACACCACGATTTTCAATCAGAAGAATTTTTTTAAGAAATGGCAGATCTATTCACTCTATCAATAACCGAGTCGGATTTGGTGTATCATAGAAAATTTGTCTTTTAGTTGGGTGACCCTACTAAAGAATTAAAGAAAACTTTCTTTAAAACATAGAAGAAGAAGAAGAAAAGAATAGAAAAAGGACAAAGTTAAGTGATCGAGATATCTGCCATAGAATGAACCTAAATCTATTTTTTTTAAATTGAGCTACATCAAGTGCTCGAGTTTATCCATAAAGTGATGTCAATTGGACTAAAACTCAACTTCAACTGAATCATAAATATTACTTCTTTATTTGAACCCAAAATTGTATTCCAAATTTTGAAAAGCTGAGCTTCTTATTCCCGCAGTTAACTATCAACAAGGATTCTCCCTTACATGTCAATGGCCAAAATGATGGAAACTTTGAAATGCATGACGAATTAAGGAACTAAGAACCTAAGAATACGAATTATTAAAGTTGCTAATATGCTTATCTTGGGGCACCTAAGCTAGTTCCTCCACTCCTAAAGTCAACAAGAAATTAGAAGTGATTTTTCTTTTTCAAAGAAAAACAAAAAAAAAATATCAACTGAAATTCCTTCCAATTCTTAATCCAAAGAACTCATTAGTCATGTATATTTACATATCTGGTGCAAGGAAAAGTGATTCCCCTTCTTTAGATGCCATTAACATTTGATTAGTGTTACGTAACAACTTGCTCTTATTATATAGAAAAAGCCTAGGGCTGCATCGAATAATTAATTTTCATAAATTTGTCAAATCGAGGAACCAATGGACAATGTTAGAGTCAAGATTAAGCCTTATTCCTGTTGTGTGTGTTAGTTTGCATTTTTCCCTCGTTCCTTTCATGTTTCTAATTCCAGTACTTTGGTAGATGTTAGTTGGGGCAATCTTTACCTTTTTTTGGTAAATTATTTACTCGGACATTCACAATTTCTTAAAATAAATTTAATTACATGAATAATTTTCTTATGATACATAGGGTATTTGTTCCCGTTGCTCCTCTATAATTAAATAGAAATGTTAATTATCATCACCCAAGTTTTTCTGGGTGATATAATCACCTGATGTGGCAGCTGACATGTCATTTCTGTTTCCTAAGAACAAAATACGAATTTGAGGAAAAAGATAATTTTATAAGAAAAAAAATCTAAATTGAGCTATTTTGAAAAGGAAAAAAAAATCAAATAAAATCAAATTAGTGATTCTCTTGTTCATATTTATAAGTATATTTTCTCTTTAAACTCCACATAATTTAGTTCAAAATTATGGAGAAAAAAAAGAATTAAATTGTGTTTCTTCTTCTTTTCATCTAATATATATATATATATATATATATATATATATATATATATAAATAAAGATTGTGACATTCATGCAGATATACTTGCATCGACCATTAATGATTTTGTTCTCCATTGCAATGAACTTGGTGCCAACCCACACACCAATTTGAGAAGAGAACACGGAGAATTCGTCCCGGCGACCATTATTACCAAAATGCTTATAACTATTCATATTGCATTGCATATGACGATGTTCATGAATCTTTGGGAAATTATTTAGTAATAGGGTCGCATATATATATATATATAAATTGGAATTTGGGTCTCCAAAGTATCCGACATTAAAATTTGGATTTCAAAATAACTATTTAATAATCTATGTGAACAGTAATTTCGAGATTCAAATTCTAATGACGAACACTTTGGAGACCCAAAACATAATTTTAACTATTATGTGAGACCTACCGAACTCGAGTGGTTCTTGTGGTTACCGAGGAGAGGTATAAGATCCAACTAGATGACAGAAGATCGGTGAATCGAGCAACGGAGACGTATTATTTTTTCCATTTATTAATTGTGGGAGTTGGAGGGCAGTGTGCACAAAAGTCCCGTTTGACGTCGGGTCCCATGCGTTAAGTCGGGATTTAAAAAAAAAAAACCTATTATGTCAGACTCTATTACTAAATAACCCATCTTTGGGCAGCCTGAAAATGTTTTTGCATACAAAGATGGCACCTTCATTGGGTTGTATAAATAAGGTCTTTGCCTCCCACTATGTGATTACACTAATAAAAGCAAAGTAAAAATTTAACCCTTTAATAACCCACGTTATAACACTCCCACTTTAGATGACCACTATCTCTAAGCCTACTGCCTCGTTAAAACTTTACCAGAAAAATTCATTAGGACAAAACCTGTGCGAAAGAAAAGAGTACAATCTTTATGATGACTTAGATAGGTGTTGGGCATGCTTAATGTTGCATTATTAAAACCTTGTCAGAAAAAATCCAATGAAAAAAAAATCCATAACTAAGAAAAAAGAGTACAACGCATTATAGTCCATACAAAATTTATCTCCCCCAGAAAATAATCACTCCCCCTGATGATGTTGATCCTAAACAGTCAGCTGATGAAGACATCGCATTCCAATTCCATGAACTAGTTTCTGAAAAGTTGACTTTGGCAACGATTTGGTGAACAAGTCTGCAAGATTATCACTTGAGCGAACTTGTTGGACGTTAATATCAAAGTTCTTCTGAAGCTCATGAGTATAGAAAAACTTCAGTGAGATGTGCTTGGTCCTGTCTCCTTTAATGAATGCACCTTGAATTTGTGCAATACATGCTGCATTATCCTCATGAATAACAGTTGAAGTATCTGTGGTAGAAAAAATGTGACAAGAGCTACGAATGTGTTGAATCAACGATCTCAGCCAAATACATTATCTACTTGCTTCATGGAGAGCAAATATTTCTGAGTGATTTGAGGAGGTAGCAACCATTGTCTGTTTTGTTAAACGCCAAGAAATAGTTGCATTATTAAGAAACACATCCAATTTGTGAACGACATTTATGGGGATCAGATAAATAACCTGAATCTGCAAAGCCAACTAGATTCACGATGTCAGATAAACCACAAGTATAAAATAATTCCATGTCGGTAGTTCCACGAAGATATCTCATCACATCTTTAATGTCATTCCAATGTCTGCTAGTTGGCGCCGAGCTATATCTAGCCAACATATTGATAGAGAATGATATGTCTGGCCTTGTATATTGTGATAGATACATTAATGCCCTAATGGCACTAAGGTACGGTACTTCGAGTCCTAGCATCATTTTATTTCGTCCTTAGGACGATATGGATCTTTATTGATATCTAAAGATCGAACAACCATTGGAGTGCTAAGGGGATGAGCTTTATCCATATTGAAATGTTTCATTATATTTTTTGTGTATTTGGATTGATGCACTAAAATTCAATTAGTGCAATGCTCAATTTATAATCCGAGACAATATTTCGTGTCTTCGAGATCTTTCATCTCAAACTCCTTTTTTTTAGATAGTTTGCAGTCTCATTGATTTCATGTCTTGTCCCAATCAAGTTTATACCATTGACATATACTGCAACTATAGCGAAATCCTCCTTAGATTTTTTTATGAAGACATATGGGCATATAGAATTATTCCCATATTCCTCCATTTTTATATATTCACTAAGACGGTTGTACCACATCCTTCCGGATTGTTTCAAACCGTACAATGAACGTCTTAGCTTTATGGAATGCATGTTCTTAGCTTTTGAGCTGGGTAGGTTAAATCTATCTGGGATTTTCATATAGATATCGCTATCTAAATCACCATATAGATAGGCTGTTACAATGTCCATAAGTCTTATGTCCAGTTTTTTCTCAACTGTCAGACTTATTAAATAACGGAACGTTGTTGCATCCATTACGGGAGAATACGCCTCTTCGTAATCAATCCCGGGTCTCTGAGAAAATCCTTGTTCTACTAGTCGTGCTTTAAATCGAGCAATTTTATTCTTTTCATTTCACTTTCTTACAAACACCCACTTGTAACCTACCGGTCTGAAGTCTTTTGGTGTTTGTACTATAAGTCCAAACACTCCACGTTTATTAAGGGAATCAAATTCTGCTTGAATATCATCCTCCCATTTTGGCCAATCTTTCATTTGTCGACATTCATCGATGCTACGTTGTTTAGTGTCATCAATGCCCTTAGATATTTCAGTAGCTACTGAGAATGAGAATATCTCATCTATTATTATATCTTTGCAATCCCATACCTCTCTTCTATATGTATAAAACATAGATATCTCTTTGCTTTCAGGTACCTGAGCCTCCTCTTGGACTTGTGTCTTTTCTAAGACCATAACCTCTTATGGGTACTCAGAGAGTATGGATCTGTCATTCATAACCTCTTCTTGAGCGTTATATGTAACCTCCTTAAGTGCGTTACTTGGGCATTTTCTCTTTCTAGGGACTAAGTCCTTCGAACCTATAGGTCTACCACGCTTTTGGCGTGCAGTAGACTCATTAGCCACTCTACTATTTTTCTCTACGGGGATATCAATTCGAACTGGCACATTTGCAGCGGGCACATGTGATTTAATCAATTTAGCTGCATCAGTAAATGCATCTGGCATTTGATTTACAATCTCTTGTAGATGCAATATCCTTCATACCTCAGTTTCACATTGATTAGTACGAGGATCTAGATGAGACAGAGTGGGATTATCCTACGATAATTCATGCCATTTTGTTTGTGGTGAATGGTTCTGTAAGAATATTCTTTTCTTTCTTATCTTCCCCTAACAACGAAAATTTAGTCTCATCAAAATGACAGTCTACGAATCTAGCAGTAAAAATATCACCAATTAAAGGTTCCAAATATCTAATGATTGAGGGCGAATCAAAACCAATATAAATTCTTAAACGACGCTGAGGTCCTATTTTAGAGCGCTGAGGAGGGGAAATAGGAACAGCACAACCAAATTTACGCAAATGAGAGATGTTAGGTTGATGGCATGTCACAAGTTATGATGGTGAAAATTCATGATATGTAGTTGGCCTAACAATGATCAATTTAGCAGCATATAATATGACATATCCCTAAGCTAAAACGGGTAAGTTTGATTGCATGAGTAAAGGCCTTGCTATGTGATGAAAATGCTTAATCAAGGACTCTGCTAAACCATTTTGGGTATGAACATGAGGGACATAATATTCAACTTATATTCCTATGAAAGAATAATAATGATCAAAAGTACGGGAAGTGAACTCATCTGCATTATCAAGTCGAAACGTTCTAACATATTGGTTAGAAAAATAAGAAAGTAACCTGGAGAAGGCAAAATTTATAGATGAGAGTAAGAAAACATTTGACCATCGACCAGAAGCATCTATTAGAACCATAAAATACCTGAAAGGTCCGCTAACATGATCAATTGGTCCACAAATATCATCTTGTATTCTCTGAAGGAATGATGGTGATTCAGAAGCTATTATGAGAAGTGAAGGTCTTGTAATGAGTTTACCCTGTGAAGAAGCTACACATAAATGTTTAATAGTAAATGAAAGACTTTGGTATGATAAATTATGCCCACTGGTATTGTTGATGACCTTTCTCAACATAGTCGATCCTGGATGACCCAATTTGTCATGCCAAAGGATTAGATCCCTTGGATCCTTTAGCCTTTTGCTAGTGATGGGGTGAGATTCTACTACCTTCATAGTAGTTTGAAATAGCCTCGAGGAGATTAACTTGCACTTTTCTAATGTGAGCTTATTGCTTCCAATATTAGAGGTGATATAAATATACTCTTTGCAATCATCGTTCATGGTTTCAACATGAAATTTGTTCATTCGAATATCTCTAAAGCTAAGTAGATTTCTAGTAGATCTAATAGATAATAATGCATTTTGAATAATTAAATGTGTTCCATTTGGCAACACAACATCGGTCTTACCATAACCTTTTATAATCTGCACGGGTCCAGCAATGGTGGTCACCTTGGCAGTGTTTGAGGCATATGTTATGAAAAACTTTCTAGTTTTTAATATAGAGTGAGTTGTTGCACTATCTATTAAGCATATGCCATCATCATTGTCCATACCTTTCAAAAATAAAAATTAATAATATATTAATATGCTATAAATTGTTAAACTTGGCATATTATCAATTATTACAAATTGATCTAAACCTAAATGAAACTGCTTTAAAGAAAGTAAACTACCTAGACTATTGATCATATAATGACCAATTTATTCAAAGTGGAAAGTAAATAAACTTAGATAAGCATACAATAACTATTTATTGGCTTCGCATATCATGGCGTTGAACTGGTCTTCCTAAATTGCGTTTTTATCCTTATCTTGAAAGAAATTATTAAATTCTATGTGTGTTGTACCCTCTATGAGATTAGTCTCCATACCCTTTGAGGCTTCATAATCGTCCACTTTTTTTTTGAGGTGCGACAGTTTCGCATCTAATGACCAGCTCTTCCACAACGTTTGCAAATATCAGTTGGAACAACTGGATTAGGAATTTAGGCATATTTTCTTCGAGGATTAAATCCATTATTTTTGAATTGTGTATCGTTCCTTGGATCCGGATTGTACCCATTTCTTTGGCTTCCACGACGTCCATGCCCTCTACCTCTATGATTTTCTCGACCCCTAGTATTGGTCATATTTTTTTGAGCACTAGTCGCATTTACTTCAACTGTAATTGGTGCATACCCAGTTGATCTACTAGTATAGTTTTTTTATTAATAACTTATTATTTTTCTCGGCCACGAGTATGACAACAATGAGTGCGGAATACTTCTTAAAATTTCTCTCCCTATATGGCTGTTGTAGGGTCATATTAGTCGAATAAAATATGGTGAATGTTTTCTCTAGCATGGAATGCTCTGTCACTTCTTCACCACATAACTTCAATTATGAAGTAATCCTGAACATAGCTGAATTATAGGCTGCAACTGTCATATAATCTTGAAAACGTAAATTGAGCCATTCATGGAGTACACCTGATAGTATGACCATTTTTTGGTAATCATATGTCTCAGCTAGATAATTTTATAGCACCAAGGGGTCCTTTACTGTTAAGTACTCAGCCTTGAGATCATCATGAATATGATGTCTTAGAAAAATTAAAGCCTTCACTTTATCTTGTACAGATATTTGTTTATCAGCCACAATTGCGTCACCTAAGCTTTTGGCTTGAAGGTGCAACTCAGCATCCAATCTCTAGTTAAGAAAGTTCTGGCCTTCTAAGTTTAGAGGCTTAAAATTATGCTTTATGAGGCTCGACATATTGCTGTATAAGATCAATAATAACAAGTTAACATATAAACTTAGTAAATCACCAAATAATTCATGTGCATGGTGTATGCTTCAAACAATAATGTTTCAAAAGTCTATTTATACCAAACAAATCTTGTTCATGGTATGCTTCGAACAATGATGTTCCAGAAGTAGTAGGTAAATACCAAACACTATATATTCATGGTATACTTCGAACAATGATTATGTTTAAAAAGTCTTTCAAAAATACCACATATGGTATGCTTCGAACAATGATGTCCTAGAAGTCTTATATATATATAAACCAAACAATTCATGGTCATGGTCATGGTCATGGTCATCAAACTCTGATGGTTTTGATCTGATTGTATTAACATATATAAATGGAATAAATAAATAAAGAATAACTCTAGTATTCTCTTCGAGAGATCTATATGCGATTAACATCGGAGTGGTATCAAAGTTAACTAAAAGAAGTGAGATGAATGGATACAAATTATTATTTTTGCCCTAGCGGTATGCCAATAGATGTATAAACATCAACATCAGACTGCGCCTAGTGTAATCCCCCTGATTTTCAAGAAAATTTTAATTTTTGGATTTTTACATTTTTCTGGAATTTCTGAAATTTTCTGAGAATTTTTTCTAATTAAATTGAGGTATTTTAGTTATTAAGTGATTTTTAACTG
Organism: Iris macrosiphon; assembly: GCA_036927795.1. Taxonomy (NCBI): domain Eukaryota; kingdom Viridiplantae; phylum Streptophyta; class Magnoliopsida; order Asparagales; family Iridaceae; genus Iris; species Iris macrosiphon. The sequence goes on from JAYESA010000005.1 coordinate 303,538,206, forward strand.
TTATTAAATAATATTAAAATATTATAAAAATAATATTTTATGGTGTAAAATGGAAAACTAGACATAGGGTAATTTTTCAGGAATTTATTGGACCCCGGATGGATTTTAAAAGTCCTAAAAACTATTATTAATTAAACCGAATTGAACCCTAAATAAACTGGGTTTTTATTAAATAAACCGAACCAAACCAAATTGAACCAAACCGGACCGGGTTTATTTATAAACCAATTCCTTATCGGGTCGGATCCGGGTCCAACCCAGACCCGACCCAATAACCCATTAACCCGACCCGCCTAATTGATATCGGATCGGGCCGGATCCGTTAGAACCCGACCCGACCGCCCATGACCCGACCCGTTACTTCATCTCCCCCAACCCGACTTCTGAACTCCCCGCCGTCGGAACGGCCGCCGCCGTCGCCTCCTCGCCTCACTAGCTACTCCTCTTCCTCTCACCGCAACCGCTGTCCCCTCCGCTCCGGCTTTCCCTCACCGGACAACCCTCCAGCTCCCCGCTCCTCCCTATTTAACCCGAGCCCTCCTCCTTCTTCTTCCTCCTCCGCCCCACTTCTCCGGCGACCTTTCCCAACCATCGCCGTAACCTTAGCCGCCCTCCAGCACCGGAATCCGACCGCCCTCGACTTCGTCGGCCTCCCCAGAACCCGCCGCACTCCTCCAGACCCCGCCTCAACGAGCTCGCAGCAACCAAAGCCGCCGGCGTCGTCCCCGGAGCTCCCCGCAGCAGTCAGCCTACGCGCCCCGTCCACCTCCGGCCGACTCCGGTGACACCCAGACGCAGAAGCCCTAAGCTGGACACAGGACAGGACACCGACACAGAAGATCCAGACACAGGAGATCTAAACCCTAACCCTAGACACGGTTGGACACAGGACACGAGGACACGAGGACTCGGTTTTTCAGACCACTTCAGGTACTTGTAACTTCTTGCTCGTAGCTCGGATTTTGATTCCGTAAATTGTATCGCGTAGCCTGTATGACCCCCTCGGTGTCCGTGCAAATCGCTCGGGACATCGCGTCCTGTGGTGATCGCACACCGCGATCCAAAAACAGGAAAAACTAAGCCCTGTTTCACCCCAGAACTGAGTACGCCCCGCCAAACGGGATGACTTGGTCGCGTGCGGTCTTCACAGATACGTGCGCGTCGTTGATACGGACGTGCCAGATTTCGCAGAAGCTGATTCGAATGTGCGTGCACACCGGAATCAGTGCGTATCCGGGGACACCGCCCCATATCCGACCCTTCTGAATCTCGCCCTAACTTAGTGTACACACGTCGGATCGAGACGAAACTTGCGCCATCGGACTCGTAGCAATACGCTGGTCCTGTGAACCAAGTTTGGTTCGATTCTGAGAACTTTGACAAAATCGTGTGTCGTGGGCCCCACAGGCTCCACCCGACGGACGATTTTGAAAACGGCTCATCGGAATCCAATTCTGGAAGTTCCGTTGGGTTTGTATCATTGTTCCTGACCTGTTGACACTAAGTTAGACTGATTTGGAGACCTTTGACCCTGACGCATTTTTCGGTGCAAAGCGGCCCACATTTGGACCCCGCCTTGACCCGAAAATGACGTTTTTGCCCTTGTCTCCAAATTGGACTCAAGGACCGGCGTTTCTAGCTGATTAATATTTTTTGGATCTAATGGTGATGTCTATTTCAGCAACCGGAGTACTTCCTGGAAATCCAGTTGAAGCTCGAGCTACAATTGAAGCAGGAAACCAAGGCAAGTGTACCTTACCACAAATGCAGTTTAATGATTCATTATCTATTGACTTATTTTCTTGTGATTGTTGTAAATGCTCAACCCTAGGGCCGTGTGACTTGCTTAGCGTCTGATCATAGTCGGGTGCCAACACCGTACGCGGGTTGTGCAATGTCAATTAGAGCTGGATATCGTGACATTTATAATTCTCGTACTTGCCCTATCAAGTACATTATACCCAGGACACTTGACACAGAGCATGAGACAGAATCTTCCTGATTATTCAAGGTGGTTCTGTATAGGATATAGGTTTCCTGACTTGAGCTTTATTTTCTTAGATCTTAATAAATGACTGATTGCATTAGTTAATCTTGCGTAACATGAACATTGAGAACTGTGACATGAGATTTCATTGGTGGGGAGAGTATTACCATATCAAGGCTGAATATATTATATTGTGTAATCTGGATGTGTCCTAGTCTCTGACACAGAGCTTTGGCACCAGTTCTGGCCCTTCGAGAAAACACTGCTATGGTTTCTTGACACTGATCCTGTAGTAGTCTCAGCCTGAGTATGACTAATAACTCTCACTTGCATGATCACTTAGCTGGTTTATTTACTTATCCTATTGTTCCTTTATTTCTGCACTGTATTATATTTTGGCTTGTGTTTTCTGTACCTTGCTATGTCCCCTGAGGACCTAGAATGGATTATATCCCCAGGTTTAGCAGACGAGATCTACCCAGAGGTGTACGAAACAGGGGCCATACTTGGAGCAGTACCTGAACCTGAAGACGAGGTGATCGCTGAGGACTTCTCCTGAATAATTGCTTCGCCATGCTCAGTCTTATGGCAAATAGTCTTTATTTCCTGTTTAATTAAACTCTTAAATTTCTGATTCTGAGAACATTGTAACAGACTTAATATCGGATTGTTCTCCGATTTTATTTACTTTGTCTGGTTGTTGTTTAATATTTCATTTGCTGATTTTGCTATATTTTTGCTGTGGATGAGAGTAGTAAAACTCTGACTGATGTAATACATCTTAAGTATGCCGATGGATCCATTAAATTAGGTTTGTCCATCTGTGCGTACTGCTGGCCATTGCTACGTGTCCAGTCCCTCGGTATTTTGGGACTGGGGCGTGACATGGTTTTTGTGGTGGCCCATGCAGGTCAACGACTAAATTGTTCGGTTTCAACTTAGGGACCGAACAGGCCTGCAATAAGAATAGGATCAGTTTTTAGGATCTCATCCACTTGCTTGAATCATTTTTGATATCTGTATCGTATTCGAACTAATTTTTGACTTGCATCTTGCCTTGATTCCTGTGTGCCTCTTATAGTTTATTGTTGATGCAGAACAATGGATTCCCGAGAAAACGACGAAACTCCAACAAGAACACAAATAGGTGTTGAAGCCACCTACGGAGAAGATGAAGTGACGTTGTTGAGTGGAGATCCCTCTACTCACCGAAGCAGACAAGCAGATCCGCAATCTTCTAGATTTCGGCGTGATGATATTCCACCTCCGCCCCAGTTCACTCCACAGATGCCTGTCTTTCCACCAGGCCAAGCAATGGACGGACAGCAGATGTTCCAGATGTTCTACGCAATGATGCAAGCTCAGCAACAAGTCCAAACTGAGGCCCATCGTCGCGAAGCTGAGAACTTGAGGAACAGTCTAGTAAATGCACTGGAGCAGGCCAACCTACCAGCTAGACGGCAACCGACGGAATCTATCACTGATTTCCGACAACTGAAGCCCCGTACTTTCTCTGGCAAGGAGGGACCAACAGAAGTTCATGAATGGCTCACCAACATTCGGCATCAATTAGAAGCAGCAGAGCTTCCACAGGAACGTTGGATGACTGCCGTCAGAATGCAATTGACGGACAATGCTCATCACTGGTGGATATCCGAGGAGACCAGGCTCGGACCAGACCGAGTTACTTGGGAAGAGTTCTCCAAACTCTTCCAGGAGATGTACATACCGGCTATCGCTCGATCTGAACTTCGGGACAAGTTCAATCGCCTCACTCAGGAAGCTATGACGGTGGAAGAGTACAACGCCGAGTTCATTCGTCTGAGTCGCTTCGCTCCTACCCTGATCCCGACAGAAGTAGAGAAGGCCAAAAAGTTTTTCGACGGACTCAACATCGAGCTACAGAAACTCATTGGATCTGTCGCACCAACTTCGTACTCGGACGTCCTTGCTGCAGCTCGACGCATGGAGCGCGTCACTAGGAGAGAAACCAGTCTGAAGCGGCCTTCCCCATCAGCAACAGCCAGAGCACCACAAGAAGAAGCTGCAAAGAAACCTCACCTACAGCAACAGCAGAAAGCAGCTACATCACAAGTGATAGTCCTCTCTACTTGTCACTACTGTGGCAAAGCAGGCCATATCGCTAGGGAATGCCGACGCAGGCTAGGACTATGCTTAGGTTGCGGATCCAGACAGCATGCAGTGAGGGACTGCCCTGAGCGTAGAGAAGCACCAAGGGCAAACCAACAAGCTCTACCAGCACCAGCAGGACATCAACCAAGGCCACCCATGGCACTTCAAGCAGCACCCTACCAGCAAGCCCAGCAACAGCAGAGAGCACCACCTCAAGGACGCGGCCAAGTTTTCGCGATGACTGTGGGAGATACGCAGAACCATGGAGTTGCTAATACGCGTAAGTCTTTATAGTTGTTCTGTTTCTAGCATTGCTTTAGTTGTGCCTGTTGGTTCATGACCCCAGACTTGACCTGATAACTTTAACTTGCTAATAATTAATAACTAATTGATAACCTAGTTTTGAACTTGATAATAACCTAGAATTGTTAACTTAATATGTTTTAAATATAACCTGGTTTTCTAAAACAGTAATTTTCTATATTTCCCACATTTGGGAAATTGTATAACTTCTACTTAGGAAAATGATTTTTCATATGTGTTCAAGCCCTGAACCTTGATTTTCTTATTTGTATTGTGATTCGAATAAAATTGGTAACCGTGTCATCTCTGTTGACCGGTTATTCTTTGATTGCGAGGACGCAATCCTCCTAAGGGGGGTAGATTGTAATCCTCCTGATTTTCAAGAAAATTTTAATTTTTGGATTTTTACATTTTTCTGGAATTTCTGGAATTTTCTGAGAATTTTCTCTAATTAAATTGAGGTGTTTTAATTATTAAGTAATTTTTAACTGTTATTAAATAATATTAAAATATTATGAAAATAATATTTTATGGTGTAAAATGGAAAACTAGACATAGGGTAATTTTCCAGGAATTTATTGGACCCCGGATGGATTTTAAAAGTCCTAAAAACTATTATTAATTAAACCGAATTGAACCCTAAATAAACCGGATTTTTATTAAATAAACCGAACCAAACCAAATTGAACCAAACCGGACCGGGTTTATTTATAAACCAATTCCTTATCGGGTCGGATCCGGGTCCAACCCAGACCCGACCCAATAACCCATTAACCCGACCCGCCTAATTGATATCGGATCGGGCCGGATCCGTTAGAACCCGACCCGACCGCCCATGACCCGACCCGTTACTTCATCTCCCCCAACCCGACTTCTGAACTCCCCGCCGCCGGAACGGCCGCCGTCGTCGCCTCCTCGCCTCCCTAGCTACTCCTCTTCCTCTCCCCGCAACCGATGTCCCCTCCGCTCCGGCTTTCCCTCACCGGACAACCCTCCAGCTCCACGCTCCTCCCTATTTAACCCGAGCCCTCCTCCTTCTTCTTCCTCCTCCGCCCCACTTCTCCGGCGACCTTCCCCAACCATCGCCGTAACCTTAGCCCCACAAAAACCATGTCACGCCCCAGTCCCAAAATATCGAGGGACTGGACACGTGGCAATGGCCAGCAGCACGCACCGATGGACAACCCAATTTTAATGGATCCATCAGGGCATGCTTAAGCTGTAGTCTAACAGTAAGATGTTACAAGTCTCAGGTATTTCTAATCTCATCCACAGAATAAACACAGATTAATTGCCAGAAATAATGCAAATGGAAATAAATAAGCAATATCACATAAGTGTCTCGGGAAACAATCCGAGAATCAGTCTGTTACATTTAAGGAAATAGACAGGAAATAAAATACTGGAAATGGAAATACTGAGTGTATGAAGCCGGTGCTCAGAAGAAGTCTTCGGCCACTATCTCGTCCTCGGTTTCGGGTTCTGCTCCAAGGAGTGCTCCTATACCGTACACCTCGGGGTAGATCTCTGCGGCTATACCTGGGAACATAGTCCATTCCAGGTCCTCAGGGGACATAACAAGGTACAGATAATACAAGCCAAAATAAATACAGTGCAAAAATAATGAACAGCAGGGTAAATATGTAAACCAGCTAAGTGATATGCAAGTGAGAGTTTTAGTCATACTCAGGCTGAGACTACTACAGGATCAGTGCCGAAGAAACCATAGCAGTATTTTCTCGAAGGGCCAGTAAGGTACCAAAGCTCTGTATCAGAGTCTAAGACACCGCCAGATAACAGTATTTATATTATATTCAGCCTTGATATGATAATACTCTCCCCACCCCATGTAATCTCACGTCACAGTTCCAGAGAATCTCAGGTACAAGTCACGCAAGATTGAACTAATGCAATGAGTCAGAAACAATTCTAAGCATGTAAATTATAAATGTCATGAATATGTAACCTATACGGAATCACCAAGTATATCTCAGGCAATTCCGTCAGGTGTCCTGGGTTGAGCAGTTAAACAAGTTTACATATGAATCTAAGTAAAATATCATAACCAGAAATATCTGAGAATTGGCAAGCTTTACTTGTCCACTATTGTATAACTAAGTCCAGGAAATAGGTAGCAAAGCTGCAAGTTTTGGCGAGGTACACTTGCCTGCGGTTCCGGTTCCAATTGCTGCTCTGTCTTCAGCTGAAATTGCAGGCGGAACTCCGGTTGCTGAAACAAATATCACCATCAGATCCAGAAAATATCAATCAGCTAGAAACGCCTGTCCTTGAGTCCAATTTGGAGATAAGGACAGAAACGACAGTTTCGGGTCAAAACGGGGTCCACATGTGGGCCCGCTTTGCACCAAAAAATGTGTCAGGGTCAAAGGTCTCCAAAATCACCAAACTTAGTGTCAACAGGTCAGGAACGATGATACGAACCCAACGGAACTTCCAGAATTGGATTCCGATCAGCCGAACACAAAATCGCCCATCGAGCGGGGCCGGTGGGGCCCACGACACGCGATTTCGTCAACGTTCTCAGAATCGAACCAAACTTGGCTCACAGGACCAGCGTATCGCTACGATTCCGATGGCACAAGTTTCGTTTTAATCCGACGTGTGTACACAAAGTTAGGGTAAAATGCAGAAAAGTCGGATACGGGGCGATGTCCGCGGATACGCGTTGATTTCGGTGTGCACGCACACCCGAATCGACTTCTGCGAAATCCCACACGTCTGTATCGATGATGCGCACGTATCTGTGAAGACCGCGTGCGACCAAGTCGTCCCGTTTAGCGGGGCGTACTCGGTTCCGGGGTGAAACAGGGTCTGGTTTTTCCTGTTTTTGGATCGCGGTGTGCGATCACCACAGGACGCGATGCCCCGAACGGTTTGTCCGGGCACCGAGAGGGTCATACAGGCTACGCGACGCAATTTACGGAATCGAAATCCGAGCTACGAGCAAGAAAATACACGCACCTGAACGGGACCCGAAAATCGGGGTCTGAATCGTGTCGGATTCGAGAATTAGGGTTAGGGTTTCGGATCCGGCGGCTCAGGGCGGAGGGCGGCCGGGGCAACGTCGCCGGGATCGAGGGCACGCGGCGGAGGGCGGCGCGGCGAGGCGGCGGCCGGGCTCGTCGGCGCTGCGGCGCGTGGCCGGGCGGAGCTGCGCCGGCTGCTGCTGTTGCTGCTGTCGAGCAGAGGGGGAGACGAGGGAGGCGTCCGGCGGGCTGGGCAGCGGAGCTGCGGGCGGCTGGCCGGTCCGGGCGTCGATGGGAGGGGGAGCCGCTGGTGGCGACGGGGGATGGCTAGGGCGGTGGGGGTGATCGGAGTAGGAGGAAGAGGGGCTTATATAGGGAGAGAGGAGGCTGGGGAGGGCCGAGACGGGCGGAGGACGTGGGTGGCGTAGAGGCGTGGGCGGCCGGAGCGGACGGAGGACGCGGCGGAGGCGGCGGGAAACGCGGGCTGGGGGCTGGGTCGTGTGTGAGGGAGAGAGGAGCGGGCCGGGTTGCGGGCACGGACGGGTCGGGTCTGGCGGATCCGACCCGACCCGGTAGGGGCTGGGCCGGGTTCGCGGGCCGCGGGCTGGGTAATGGGCCGGGCTGGGCTGGGTAATTAAAACAATAATAATAATAATAATAATAATAATAATAATAATAATAATCAGATAATAATAAATAAATAAATAAATAATAAATAATTAGTTTTTGGTAATTTAAAAATAGGTCCGGGGTCCAATAAATTCCAGAAAAATTATCCTAAGTCCAGTTTTTCATTTTACACCTAAAAATATTATTTCCATAATATTTTAATACTGTTTAATATCATTTAAAAATCCTTGAATAATTAAAACCCGGTTTTTAAATTACAGAAAATTTCCAGAAAATTTCAGAAAATTGTAAAAAATCCAGATTTGAAAATTTTAAAAAATCAGGGGGTTTACACTCCAGCACCGGAATCCGACCGCCCTCGACTTCGTCGGCCTCCCCAGAACCCGCCGCACTCCTCCAGACCCCGCCTCGACGAGCTCGCAGCAACCAATGCCGCCGGCGCCGTTCCCGGAGCTCCCCGCAGCAGTCAGCCTACGCGCCCCGTCCGCCTCCGGCCGACTCCGGTGACACCCAGACGCAGAAGCCCTAAGCTAGACACAGGACAGGACACCCACACAGAAGACCCGGACACAGGAGATCTAAACCCTAACCCTAGACACGGTTGGACACAGGACACGAGGACACGAGGACTCGGTTTTTCAGACCACTTCAGGTACTTGTAACTTCTTGCTCGTAGCTTGGATTTTGATTTCGTAAATTGTATCGCGTAGCCTGTATGACCCCCTCGGTGCCCGTGCAAATCGCTCGGGGCATCGTGTCCTGTGGTGATCGCACACTGCGATCCAAAAACAGAAAAAACTAAGCCCTATTTTACCCCGGAACTGAGTACGCCCCGCCAAACGGGACGACTTGGTCGCGTGCGGTCTTCACAGATACGTGCGCGTCATTGATACGGACGTGCGAAATTTCGCAGAAGCTGATTCGGATGTGCATGCACACCGGAATCAGTGCGTATCCGCGGACACCGTCCCGTATCCGACCCTTCTGAATCTCGCCCTAACTTAGTGTACACACGTCGGATCGAGACGAAACTTGCGCCATCGGACTCGTAGCAATACGCTGGTCCTGTGAGCCAAGTTTGGTTCGATTCTGAGAACTTTGACAAAATCGTGTGTCGTGGGCCCCACAGGCTCCACCCGACGGGCGATTTTGAGAACGGCTCATCGGAATCCAATTCTGGAAGTTTCGTTGGATTCGTATCATCGTTCCTGACCTGTTGACACTAAGTTGGACTGATTTGGAGACCTTTGACCCTGACACATTTTTCGGTGCAAAGCGGCCCACATTTTGACCCCGTCTTGACCCAAAAATGACGTTTTTGCCCTTGTCTCCAAATTGAACTCAAGGACAAGCGTTCCTAGCTGATTAATATTTTCTAGATCTGATGGTGATGTCTATTTCAGCAACCGGAGTACTGCCTGGAAATCCAATTGAAGCTCGAGCTACAATTGAAGCAGGAAACCCAGGCAAGTGTACCTTGCCACAAATGCAGTTTAATGATTCATTATCTCTTGACTTATTTTCTTGTGATTGTTGTAAATGCTCAATCCTAGGGCCGTGTGACTTGCTTAGCGTCCGATCATAGTCGGGTGCCAACACCGTACGCGGGTTGTGCAATGTCAATTAGAGCTGGATATCGTGACATTTATAATTCTCGTACTTGCCCTATCAAGTACATTATACCCAGGACACTTGACACAGAGCATGAGACAGAATCTTCCTGATTATTCAAGGTGGTTCTGTATAGGATATAGGTTTCCTGACTTGAGCTTTATTTTCTTAGATCTTAATAAATGACTGATTGCATTAGTTAATCTTGCGTAACATGAACATTGAGAACTGTGACGTGAGATTTCATTGGGTGGGGAGAGTATTACCATATCAAGGCTGAATATATTATATTGTGTAATCTGGATGTGTCCTAGTCTCTGACACAGAGCTTTGGCACCAGTTCTGGCCCTTCGAGAAAACACTGCTATGGTTTCTTGACACTGATCCTGTAGTAGTCTCAGCCTGAGTATGACTAATAACTTTCACTTGCATGATCACTTAGCTGGTTTATTTACTTATCCTATTGTTCCTTTATTTCTGCACTGCATTATATTTTGGCTTGTATTTTCTGGACCTTGCTATGTCCCCTGAGGACCTGGAATGGATTATATCCCCAGGTTTAGCAGACGAGATCTACCCAGAGATGTACGGAACAGGGGCCCTACTTGGAGCAGTACCTGAACCTGAAGACGATGTGATCGCTGAGGACTTCTCCTGAACAATTGCTTCGCCATGCTCAGTCTTATGGCAAATAGTCTTTATTTCCTGTTTAATTAAACTCTTAAATTTCTGATTCTTAGAACATTGTAACAGACTTAATATCGGATTGTTCTCCGATTTTATTTACTTTGTCTGGTTGTTGTTTAATATTTCATTTGCTGATTTTGCTATATTTTTGCTGTGGATGAGAGTAGTAAAACCCTGACTGATGTAATACAGCTTAAGTATGCCGATGGATCCATTAAATTGGGTTTGTCCATCTGTGCGTACTGCTGGCCATTGCCACGTGTCCAGTCCCTCGGTATTTTGGGACTGGGGCGTGACACCTAGGGTATACATATGTAGAAAAAAGTAAACATAAATAACCATATCTATTACCGAAGTGGAGAATCCGTAAATGGCGCTTCACTGAGATGCTTCGCTTATTTCCTCCCTTTAGAGCTTCGTGCTGATAACGTGTTAGAATAAACGTAGAAGAAGGAAGAAGAAAATAGGAGAGAAGATATCTTATTAGTATAATCACATAGTGGAAGGCAAATGTCTTATTTATACAACCCAATAAAGATGTAATACTAATTTCTAACTAATGTGGGACTAAAAACAAAGTGGAAATCCAATCCTTTAGTAACCCACGTTATAACAGAAGCATATTTTATTTAATTTTTTATATTTTTAAACTAAATTATGTGGAGTTTGAAGAGGAAGTATAATTATAGATATGAACAAGAGAATCACTAATTTAATATCCTTCCAAAACAAGTTCAATCTAAATTATTTTTATAAGATTATCTTTTCCTCAAAGTCGTACTTTATTCTTCTACTTTAAAATCTAGTTTAAAATAGAAAATAGAGATATGAAGTTTCATGAACTTGGTTGATGAAAAATATTTCTGATAATTAAAGCATAAATCTAATATTGTATTTACCCATTAATAATGTATTTTATCAGTAATTATTCTTTTAGACAAAAATAACAAATGATTGTAAGGTTTTAATAGAAGAACTCTCAATAACACATAATTTTTATGATAGAAAGTATTTACAACAACAACCACGACAAAGATTTTATGTTTACATAAAAGAAAAATAAAAACCACGCCAAAGAGATCGTGCAACATGAGAAATCTTGGCATTGTCAATGTGTTGGAACTTGTGAAAAACTCGCAATGAATTGTGATTTAACAATATTTGTTACAATATCAACGATCTCAAAAATATTTCCCATCTTTTATTATATTAATTATTTGTTACATGCAACATTACATTCTCGAAAACTCTACACAGATTGAAAAATGAAATCGCAAACCAAACTGAAATGCCATGGGGCAATGTATGATTGGCCGGAGAAAAAATGACTTCAGCCACCTACTAACGTAGGCAAAAAAAACGGCCAATCATGGGCCACCACGGGACTTCGATTTGATTTGCGGTTTCATTTTTCGTTTGTGTAGATCTTCCTTGGGGTCTGGTTGTAGGAAGCGACAAGACTGAGGGACAACAACAACGGGCTGAATATATAGTTTGATCTGAACAATATGAGGATTTACTAACATCCCCCTATAATAGAGAGGGATTGATGACCACTGTCGGTCCTAAGCTTTTTTTGTTTTTAAATCTCCATGACAAAAATAAAAATTGTGCTCTCATTAAGAAAATAAAATAAAAACTGAAAAATTTGTAAAAAGAACAATACCACTATGCCTTGAACTCATGCTCCTTTACATAAGTGGTGTAAGTGAAAACTAACTTTATTAGAATAACGTTATTCATTTCTTCAAAGTGTCCTTCCAAATCATTTATAATTTTATTACAACAGTTGAAGGATGTAAATTTAGTAGATGAACAACCTTGATGGAAAGAAATTAAATGTGGACATGACAAATTTTAAAATTAAAATTAAAATTAATATTAAAATAATTTTAAAATTATATATATATATATATATATATATATATATGTCACGTCAGCTGCCACATTAGGAGGTATGATTTGTATAAACACTTTAGAGATGAATAACATTACCCACTGACAGCTGCCACATTAGGAGGTATGATTTGTATAAACACTTTAGAGATGAATAACATTACCCACAAAAAAGAGTATCTATATATATATATATATATATATATATATATATATATAAAGTGGTTAGTTTTTTTTGGGTAGCCTTCAAATTTTTGGCTCATAAACGGCTATTCAATCTGTCATAGGTTAGAACGGGTCCTGATATTTTATCATCTCGTCATGAGATTTTTAATTTTTAAAATATTTTTTGGGAGGGGGAAATTTTGGCTTGCTCTACCTTACTACGTTTGTTTCGTCATGTTCTTACTAATGAAACGTGGAGGACCATGATCAAGGTGTTGTAAAGGGCGGGCGGCCCGGAACCTGGTTGGGTTTGACCCGGTCAAACGTGGTTCGGACCGGCCAGAATTCGGTCAACGGATCTGTCCGGTCCAACCCATTCACCCCCCGAGTCCGGGCTGGGTCTAGGGGATCCGACTCGGACCGTTGGGAGCCCCGATTGGGCCTTGTCCAATTCGGACTGGTCCGGTCGACCCAGCCGGGACCGGCCCGGTTCAGGCCCATTTTTGTCGAATTTTATTTATTTATTTATTTGAAAAAAAAATCTATTTAGGGTATTTTTACCAAAATACTTCTGTTTTATTGGCAGATTTTTGACCGTTTTAGGGGGTATTTCAATCATTTTCTATAAATGACAAAAATATCCATTATAACAACTCTTTTTAGGGTGTTTGGGATCATTTGACCCCAAACAATTCATATAAATAGCCCATAATTCATGAAAAATAAACACAACACAATTTTTTTTTTCTCTTACAAAGTTTAAAAGCAAGGCAATTACAAAGTTTAGAAGGAAAGCAATTACTGGAGTCCAACTTCTTCCCTCTCAACATATTTTCTTGCAATATTTTTGGAGGCTTATAGCAGACGTTACAAGTAACTTTAATATTACATAATAGTTTTTTTTCCTGATTTGAGATTTTTATTTCCTCTCTCTCTCTCTTGGTTGAGAAGTAATTAATTTTTCTCTAATTGTTTTTGAATTTTTTTTTAAAAATATGAATAGACATGGTTCAAACCAATCTTTTGAAAATTATGATTATTATAACAATATATTTGAAAATAATTATATTCATGATTCTTCGTCACCGACACAAATGTCACCTCCTGAAGTTATAAGTGTGACTACGGTTACAAATGTTGACAATAAAAAAAAATTATTTTTATGAAATTATTTTACAAAAATATTTGTCACTGATAGTGAGGGCGTACCGATTTTAGATCTGAAAGATCAAAAACCGATACCTAAGGCCGCGGAATGTAAGAAATGTAAGCGGATTTATAAATAAAACAAATGATGGCTCGGACACTTTAAAAAGACACTACGAAAGTTGCTATGACAAAGACACACTATAGGCTAGACAAACACGGCTAAGTACCGGTGGTAAAGGATCTTCTATAGGTAACTTTACTTATTCTGATGCTCGTAACAAGATTGAGTTAGCAAGATATATTATTTGTGATGAACAATCATTTACATTTGGTGAGAGTAATTTTTATTATAATTATGCAAGTAATACCTTTAATCATTGTTTTACTAAAGTTTCTAAATCTACTGCTAGAGCAGAGGCTCTGAATTTTAAAAAAAAAAGATAAGGCTGGTATTGAAAGAAAGTTTTATGCATGTTAGTAAATTAGCTCTAACTTCTGAATATAAACTACTAAGTAAAATTATGCTTATATTTGTATCACGGGTATATAGATCAAAGATGGATGTTGTAAAAATATGTCTAAGTCCTTTAGAATTTTCACATACCGGCGCTGTAATCAGTGGCGCTATAATAGAATTTGTGCGTGAATATGATATTCACAATAAAATATTTTTGATTTCTTTTGATAATGATAGTAATAACACTTCTTCTATTACTGTTTTGAAAACACAATCTACGCCTATGTTAGAAAGTAGACGATTTCATGTTAGATGTGCTTGTCATATTATTAATTTGATTGTACAAGAATGTCTTGAATTCTTTTAACTAAATTTAGAAAATTTTAGATTCTGTTTACAGAGTTTGAACACGCATGCAAATAGACAACAAGCTTTTAAAATTTTATGTACACAATATGGTGTTACGTTTAGGCAATTTGTTAATGATGCACCACATAGATGAAATTTTACTTATTTAATGTTGAAATCTTCCATGAAGTTTAAAAATGTTATTACGCATTCATGTAATGTTAATCCTAGTTTTGATTATCAAGTAACTGAGAATGATTGGTTAATTGCTACTTCTTCTTTTAAATTTTTATAATTATTTTAAAATGCTACAACTATTCTATCTGGACTTTATTATCCAACTTCTCATTTATCTTTAATAAAAAATCTTAACATGTCTCATTTATTTTCTAGATATAGAAATGTCTCTGGTTTTGATTATGTGGTTTCTAAAATGGAAGCCAAATTTAAAAAATATTGGGATAATATACATCTTCTATATTGTTTGGCTTCAATTTTTGATCCCAAGATTAAATTAGATTGTGTATTTATTTTATTAAACAAATTTGAAGATAATATGAGAGTTGACGTAGGTAGCTTGAAAGTAGAAATTAAGGATATTTTAGATAGTTTAATTATTTTATATGAAGAAATATTTTTATCCACCCGACCCGGTACGATCGTTCAAGATAGTAGCTCTGATTTTGTGTCTAAATTATCATATGCTAAAAGTGTACTGCAAAGGGAAAAAAAAATTCCAACCTACTCAAGAATTGTCCTTATATCTAAATTCTTATGAAGAAGATGAAGATGACTTTTCATCTTATTATTCAATTTTAGAATGGTGGAAGAGATACAAAAAATCTTATCATGTACTTTCTTCTATAGTCCGTGATATTCTAACGGTCCCGGTATTCACGGTAGCATCGAAATCTTATTTTAGTGCATTTTCAATGATGCTAAGCAAAAAGAGGAGTCGGTTGCTACCATATATTTTAAAAACTTGTGTCTACGTTCATGATTGGACCCGTGCTGAAAAAAAAACTCAAGAGATGAAAGTGCCGATATCTCAGGGTTGGACTTTCAATCTCTTACTATGGATGACGCTACTGAAGGAGAAGCTGAGTAATAAACTTCAACGAAAGGCGGACGACGGACGACTGAAAATTTTGAAAAGACTTGTACATTTTTTTACAAGCTTTATGTAAATAAAATATTATTTACACGTTTCTATTTTTTGTGTTACTTAATGTTATAATACATTTATAATTTTATTGTCATTAATAAAAAAAATCAGTTTTTTCTTACTTAATGTTCTTAGTTGTTTACATTTAACTTATTTATTTTTATCTAAATAATTTCTTTAAATTTTATTTTATAAATTTATATTTAAATTCAAAAAAAATATTTATACTTTTTTTTAATAATTTATTAAAAAAAATTTGAAAACAATTTTGAACTTCTAAATATTTAGACTTTAACTTATACTTAAAGTTATATAAATATTGATATAAAGAAATCAAATAATTTTTTTTATTTAATGTTTATATAAATTTGTACATAAATTATAAAAAAAAATTATAACAAATAACTTATAAATTTTAAATTATACAAAATTAACTTAGTAATAAAAAACTATAAATTTTAAATTAAATTTATTAACATATAAGTTATATCATATAGATTATATATAAATAAACGTAAAAAAATTATAAAAATTATAAAAAGTCGGGCCGGCACGGCTCGGCCCGACCGTGAACCGATTCGGACCCAGACTGGTTCGGCCCGGTCCACCACTGATCGGATCACGGGTCCAGGCTGGATCGGGTGCCAATCCGACCGGACCGAATCGACCCGACCTGCTCTCTCCAGTGGGTTGGGTCCAAACCGATCCGAACTCGGTCAAAACCGGTCAAATTGGACCGCGGGCCGGGGTGGTCCGACCCAATACACAACTTGAGACCATGATATATATATTAACAAATTCTTGACCATGTATTATTTTTGCTACTACTTGATCATCTATTAGAGCATCATTAGTAGCTATAACTCTCCAATCCAATTTGAGATCCAAAATTTAAAAAAAAAAATTGTAGAATGTGTTGGGTTTATATGAGAATAGTAGAAAATGATAAAGTGAGCTCCGATTTCAAAGATTGTGTGGATATTGAAAAAAAAAAATTGTAAAATCTAGAATTTAGAAAGTTGGATTTCAAATTTGAACTTATTACTCTACAAAATGGGTTCCTATAATCTAGAATCTAAAAATTGAAATGTCTATTATATAGCTCTTATGAGTGAGATAAGACCCAAAATCTAAATATTGGACCTAGAAATAGGATTTAGTATTCTATAAAATAAATTTCTATATTTTAAATTAGAATGTAAAATATGAGATGGATGTCATTAATGATGCTCTCAGAACCCCGTAGAAAGCAAAATGCCACCATGTGACGTGACTAATTTGAATGGTTGCACTCCGCATTTCTGTTCCTCGACAATTATAGACATAGAGACGAGAGTATCTGGTTGGTAGGACAAGGAGATCCATCATTCATGATTTTGCAAGATGGAAAAAAGAAGTCAGATGTATAATGGCATGGCATGGCATGTCATGTGGAGAGGAACGAGGGATTGGAGGTACAATTAGGATCAGTTTGGTAAATCGTAAATATAAATTTTTTTGAATTTGGACTTTAAAAAAATGAAGGAAGAATAAGAATCTATCTACTTTCTTATCTTTCTAATAGAAGACAAATACGTTTGGTCGGAATAGAAAATGAAAAGCGTTGGAAATGCTCTTCACTCCCCACCAAAAAAAAAAAAAAAACAAGTTGAGAAGTGAAAAGTAAAAAAATGTATTTAGTTGAAATAGAAAAGCGAAAATTGAAAAGTAAAAGAGTATAATTAGTTAAAATAATAATTTAATAAATTAAATAATTAGTTTAATAAATTAAGATAATTTATTATTAATTAAGAATATAAATTTATCAATTCAAATTTAATTACTAATTAAGAGTTTTTTAAATTTTAATTAATTAATACATAAATTAATACATTATCTTATCATATAATACCATACATTAATATATTAATTAATACATTAAATACTTAACTAACAAATGATCTAGAACCCATAAAATTACTTCTCTCTTTTCTCCACATAGCCGGCGACCACTTCTCAAAAAAAAAAAAAAAAAAAAAAACTCACCCATGGCTCCCCACCTCCGCCTCCAAACCCTCCGGCCATGGCCTCCATGAACCCCAACCCTCTGGCCACTGCTACGACATCTGCCCCAATTCCCTCCTTCTCCTCCTCCGCTCGCTCCGGAACCAGCCACCAGAACTCCGGATCCAAACACCACCATCGTCTTTGTTGATCTCATGTTGTCGGCCCTCCTCGACACCTTGGAGGTCATCGACGGGAGGCTTCATTGCCGGAGGCGTCGTTGATCAGTGAGTAATTTTTTTTTACTAAGTAATTTTTTGTATAATTTTTTTCTTACTTAGCAATTACTTAGCAGATGAACTATAAATTAAATCTTGTTCTTCCTCCTGAATATATTTTTACTTAGCAATTCCAAGATTTCAACCCACATCCTAAATATTTGGGAGGAAGTGGATATATGGATTTGGAGGGGACAAGAGGGAGGGGGGGGGGGGGGGGGGGGACAGGAACTGCAAGTTCTATTTTGCATCTGCTTTCCAAATTTCTGTTTTCCGAACCAAATAATGGAAGCTATAGATTTCGCTTCACTTTCTGATGAAACCCCAAATCCAGTCTCAAGTTTCCATTTACCAAACAGGTCCTAATGGAAATGTAACTTTATGCAGCAAGACGAAAGTGAAATATGGAAGTAAATGTTTTATTTCTTGGTTGTGTATATATGTCCATACACATGTGAGCAAAAACTCAACTTCCTCCTTTTTGCTTTAGTCCCACAACGGTTGGACCTCTTCCCCCTTGTATGTATATATTAGTTCTTCTTTATTGCTCTCTTAAGATGTTGTGTGGGGAACCCCTTGGGCCACACGCATGCGCCGCCGCCGCCTGGCCCGCCCAAGCTCGGTTAGGTTCGGTTCGGTTCGGTTCGACGTACGTAACGGGTGCGGGTACGTGCCCACACATACGGGTGCCGAATGCCGGTCCAATTTACTCTTCGGGTTCGGGCTGGGATCCAAAAATCTTTTTGCTCCCCTTTATTTTTGAACCGTTTTGACTTATTCAATTTTTGAACGTTGGACATTTATTACTCCTTATGTCCAGGTTCATTTCCCATATTTTAAACATGTGACAGCTCCGTTTACATGTCAAATTTTTTCTCCACATTTTTCTTTTTTCATTAATCATTAAACTCCTGGATTAATAGCATTTATTCTCTTGTCTGTAGTGAAGGCTTGGTTCTCTCCCTATATATTTGTTGAGATTCTTTTCTCAATTCTTCCTACAGAAAATTCTCCTACGTGAAATCTTTTTTTCTCATTCTTCTCTCGAACCACATTATGTTCTCTAAATACTTGCTCTGGGCAGAGCTAAGTTCAATCTCTCTCTACGAGTTGTGTGCAACGAAGAGAACCTGGTAGTCAGGGGAATTTACCACTAGGAGATTCCGAGAAACGTATGCACATAGACCTCGGATCAACTCTTAGGGCAGTGCTTCGTGCACGACTTTCCTGGAGGCCGGTAATACTTATTTTTTTTTCTTTTCTTATCAAAATTTTGGAATATATATATATATATATATATATATATATATATATATATATATATATATATATATATATATATATATATATATATATATTATCAACAATCTAAGAGTTGATATATTTCTGATTTATATTTCAAATTGAGAACTGTTCTAACATGTAAGCTGTATACAACTTCACTCTTCCGTTTTGAAAATTGTTACTTACTGTTTGTTGTGCATAACCAACTAATTTTATAGCACAAACTCGGCAACTATTGTCAAGTATAAATTTTGATTTAATATTTTCTCATACATATACATTGCTACCACATTGGCAAGCACTGTTGGGTTGGTGCAATATTTGTATGTTAACAAAACTTGTAAGTTGAGTTCCTCATAAATTTTGATTTTATATCAGACTTCTTTAGTTGATCTGTATTATACTTCTTTAAGAAATTTTGTTATATAGATATAATTGCCTGTTTTGTGATTAAATTGTCTACTTTTATATAACAGTTCGTACCTGCTATAAAATAATACTTAGATTTATTTCTACTGCAACTTAGAATAATAGAAATAGTTTTCTAGAAGTAAGAAATAGCTAAAGTGTAATTTCAAATCTCTTTGAGTCTGAATTCTAAATGTAGAGACAAATTTGGGAACAAGCCGAAAGGGTCATTCCGTCAACCGGGTGTAATTAGCCCTAAGCGATACGATATTTAAGTGTCTTCGGACCACCGCTAGCTGGGAACCGGCCCCTACAGCTAACCCAAGTTAATCAACACTTGATAGACTAAAGATTTTAAGGTTGATTAGCAAAATCACTTGAACTATTATTCTAGATCAATAGACATTGTTATTGAGTAATTACATATCTTTTAGTTTCAGACTTTTCTCATTAGCAACCATGACTGGCAAGGATAAGACTTTTACTGCTAAACCTACTAAGTTCAACAAGACCTACTTTAAGAGATGGCAAATTCAGATAAAATTTTGGCTCACTACCTTATGATTTATCTCAGCCATTGATGGTTCCACACCCATCACAAATGACTTTGATGACACTGAGTCTGACATAGGTGTATCCAAGTCCTCTGGCTCCATTAGAACCAAGATCCCTAAGGAAATAGACTACCACTGCTTCCATAGAATTCTAAACGCTTTGTCTGAATCACTATATGACATATTCTTTGAATACAAAAGTTCTAAAGAACTTTTGGATGCCGTGGAAGATGAATATAGCTGTGATGATACTGGAGTTGAAATATTCAATTCCTCCTCATTCAACAGATACTTTATGGTAGATAATAAACCTATGAATGACCAAATACATGAATTCCAAGAATACCTTAGGCATATTCAAGCCAAAGATATTTTTTTCTCTACTGAGTATAAAATTGCCTGCTTAATAGACAAGCTTCCTCCTTCTTGGTCTGATGTTAAGAAAAATCTTATTCATACTCAATGTGACCTTACCTTTGCTCAAGTCCTAAAGAAAATTAGAACAAAAGAACAAATTAGGCTAAGATCTAACCATAAGTCTGAGTCTAAAGGTAAGGTAAACCTAGTAGAATCCCAAGGCAAACCAAAGCCTCATCATCATCACAAACCCAAAAGGAACCTCTTCAAGAAGAAGCAGAACCTTCAGCCTCACCGCCAAAACCATCATCACCATAAACCAAGAAACTTCGGTCAGACTCAGGATCAGAAGAGATTTTGTTTTGTGTGTGGTAAAAACAAACTATATGGCCACCAACTGTTTCCATAGGAAGAAGAAAGTTATCCAGACTTCTTACAAAGGGAAACGTCCAGCCAAACCAGAAGCAAACATGCTTTTCAACGGTTCTTCTAGTTCCTTCAGGTCTGTAAGCTATCAACCCTTAGTCAACATTTCCTACCATTCCGACGATTGGTGGTTGGATTCTGGAGCTAATGTTCATGTTTCTTCTGATCGCTTATATTTTTCAAACTATCAAGAATCATGTAGAGGATGTGTAACTCTAGGAGATGCCTCATCGGCACAGATTATAGGAAGAGAAAGAATAGATATAAAGATGACATCAGAGAAAACTCTGACTCATCATGATGTGTTGCATGTGCCGTCTATCAGAAAGAATTTAGTTAGTGGGTCTCTTCTTGTAGCTTCAGGGTACAAGATTGTTATGGAGAAAAATAAAGTAGTATTTTCTAATAATGACTCTTTTATTGGAAAATGATTTGTAAGAGATGGTATTTTTATTTTGAGTACCGTGAATAAAATTTTAAATTATTCTTTTGTTGTTTTTAATGTAGAATCTTTAAATGTGTGGCACAGTAGAATATGTCATGTGAATATAGGTTTCCTAAGAAGGATGATGAACTTAGATCTTATTCCTAAGACTCCAATAGATGATAAACACAAGTGTGAGATATGTGTTCAAGCCAAACATACTAGGCTACCTTTCAAATATGTAGAAAGAAACTCTGACCTTCTAGAGCTAGTTCATAGTGATGTGTGTGACTTAAATAGGGTTTTGACCCGAGGCGGTAGAAAATATTTTGTTACCTTTATAGATGATCATTCAAAGTATTGTTATACCTATCTTCTCAAAACCAAAGATGAAGTTCTAGACATATTTAAGTTCTATAAATCTGAAGCTGAGAACCAGTTAGAGAGAAATATTAAGATTCTTAGATCATATCGTGGTGGAGAGTATACATCAAATGATATGACCAATTTCTGTGAAGAACACGGAATAATCCATGAGGTAACTGCTCCATATTTACCACGGTCCATCGGAGTTGCTGAAAGGAAGAATCACACTCTGTTAGAAATGGTGAATGCCATGCTCCTCAGCTCAGGTGCTCCCGATAATTTATGGAGAGAAGTATTATTATCTGCATGTTACATCCTTAATAGAATTCCTAGTAAGTATAATGATAAGACTCCCTATGAATTATGGAAATGTAGAGCTCCTAGGATCCATTATCTCAAAGTTTGGGGATATCTGGCTAAAGTAATAATTCATGAACCTAAAAAGAGGAAGATTGGACCTAAGACTGTAGATGATGTATTCATAGGATATGCCCTAGACAGCAATGCCAATAGATTTCTTGTTACTCACTTAGAAGTAAATAAAATCTCTAACAATACTATTATAGAAGCAAGAGATGCAGTTTACTTTGAGAATATATATCCTTTCAAATATATGATTTCTTCCTCTCCCTCCAACTCTTCTTTTGCTCCGTCCACTAGCTCTCATGTTCAAATATCTAGTTCGCAACCCGATCAAGATATAGAACCTAGAAGGAGTAAAAGAGAAAGAATTGAAAAGAACTTAGGAGAATGTTTCTTCACATTTTTGATAGAGGGTAATCCCTCAACTTATGAAGAAACAATATCTTCTCATGATGTCCCTTTCTGGAAAGAACCCATTAACAGTGAGTATAACTCCATCATGGAGAGCAATACTTGGTTTTTAGCAGACCTACATTTAGGTAGTAAACCTATATGTTGTAAGTGGATATTGAAAAAGAAAGAGCCGATGGTACTATAGAGAAATACAAGGCTAGATTAGTAGCCAAATATTTTACAAAAAAAAAAAAGAATTAGATTATTTTGATACCTACTCACATGTAGCTAGGATCATCTATATCAGAACCATTCTATCCTTAGCATCCATTCATAATATTCTAATCCATCAAATAGATGTAAAGACAAAATTTCTAAATGGGGACCTAGAGGAAGAAATCTATATGGAGCAACCTGAAGGTTTCATTGCTAAAGGCCAAGAAAAAAAAGTTTGCAGATTAGTTAAATCTCTTTCTGGCCTAAAGCAAGCTCCCAAGCAATGACACAACAAATTTGACATAGTCATCCCAGAATATAATTTTGTGCCAAATGAGTATGACAAATGTATATACTCCAAAATTATAGATGAAAGTTGTGTCATCTTATGTTTGTATGTAGATAACATCCTTATTCTTCGATCATCACTGAAATTGATAATTAATACCAAGGACTATTTATCCAGCCAGTTTGATATGAAAGATCAATGTGAAGCCAACTTGATTCTAGGCATGCAACTGTCCAAATACAAGGAGGGCTATACTCTATCTTTAGCAAACTCTATCGAGAAAATTTGAGTATTTTGATAAGAAACCTGTCCTTACTCCTTATGACAGTAGTGTTGTTCTCAAGAAGAATGATGATTCTTCCATGGAATAACACAGATATTCATAAATGATAGTTCTCTCATGTATATATCAAACACGACCAGACCCGATATTGTATTTGCTATTGGGAGAATAAGTAGATATACTAGTAACCCAAATCAGTAACATTGGACAGCATTAGAAAGAGTATTTAGATATCTTAGGGGTACTCTAGATTATATGCTGCACTATACTAGACACCCTGATATCATGGAAGGTTATTCAGATGCAAACTGGGTAACTGAATCACATGATGTAAAATTCACTACTGGATATTTTTTACTATAGGAGGAGCTGCAAACTCCTGGGGCTCATGCAAACAAACTATCATAGCTAGGAGTATAATGAACTCTGAAATGATAGCCTTGGACACTACATGTACAGAAGCCGAATGGCTAAGAAACCTTATTATGTATATACATGTTTCTATTAGTCATATTCCTGCATTTTCTATAAACTGTGATAATAAATCTGTTATAGAACTATTAAAGCATGATTCTGTGAATGCTAAGATGAACATGCATCTGCAGCTGCGCTTCAAGTCTATAAAGAGCCTATTGAGCAAATATGTGGTTCTTGACTATATAAAGTCAGAAAAGAATATTGCAGACCACTTGACGAAGGGTCTGTCTAGGACTTTGATCCTAGAATCATCGAGGGGGTGGGTTAAGCCCATAAGTAAAGTCACTAGCAGTGGCAACCCAACCGAGTCTGACTGGAGATCCCAAGAAGCCGGTTCAATGGGTAGGAACAAGCTGGACTTAGGTGACATTTTTGGAATACTGACCCAAGATTAAAATCTCATTACAATAATGTCCAAGTGGTTGTACATGCGTACAATGATTCTCCATCCCTATGGTGACAGTGTTCCTGAGTGATATGGTTAGGATGAGTTTTAAAACTCTTAATAGATCCAAGCTGATATGCGAGGTTGACACATATCACCAACCCTTAAGGACTTACCTATATGATAGGTCGTGAATGCCTCAACTATGGAACAGGGCGATCCCAGACGACTCTCATGAATTTGGAATAAGTGCGCATGGCCAACCAAAAGCGCTACCCGTTAGACCCAGAACCTTTAGCGTACTATGTTTGCTATTTTCTGAATCTGGTACAAGAAGTCTGATTCAACGCATAGTCCATCTAGCACTTCTTCAGACAAAGACAATATATACTAAGTGAGATTCAAGACTGTAGTCCATCTCATCTATGCATAGTATATACCTGCGCAAATTTTTTTTACTTTCAATTTCTCTGTCACTTCTATTTCGGAACTTGACCTTTTGGGGGGAGGGGGGATTGTTGACTATGTATATATGTCCATACACATGTGAGCAAAATCTAAACTTTCTCCTTTTTGGCTTTAGTCCCACATCGGTTGGACCTCTTCCCCCTTGTATGTATATATTAGTTCTTCTTCATTGCTCTCTTAAGATGTTGTGTGGGGAACCCCTTGGGCCACATGCGCGCGCCGCCGCCGTCCGTCCCGTCTCGGCTCAGTTCGGTTCGGCGTGCGTAACGAGTGCGGGCACGTGTCCACACCTGTGTGCACCGAATGCCGATCCAATTTACTCTTTGGGTTCGGACTGGGATCCAAAAATCTTTTTGCTCCCCTTTATTTTTGAACCGTTTTGACTCATTCAATTTTTGAACGTTGGACATTTATTACTCTTATGTCCAGGTTCATTTTTCACATTTTAAACATGTGACAACTCCGTTTACATGCCAAATTTCTTTCCCATATTTTTTTTTCTTTTTTATTACTCATTCAACGCCTGGATTAATAGCATACTCTCTTGTTTGTAGTGAAGGCTTATATTTGTTGAGGTTCTCTTCTCAATTCTTCCTACAGAAAATTTTTCTACGTGAAATCTCTTTCTCTCATTCTTCTCTCGAACCACATTATGTTCTCTAAATCCTTACTCTGGACAGAGTTAAGTTCGGTCTCTCTCTCCGAGTTGTGTGCAACGAAGAGAACCTGATAGTCAGAAGATTTTACCACTAGGAGCTTCTGAGAAACGTCTGCACATAGACCTCGGATCAACTCTTAGGACAGTGCTTCGTGCACGACTTTCCCAGAGGTCGAAGACACTTATTTTCTTATCAAATTTCTGAAAAATATTATATATATATATATATATATATATATATATATATATATATATATATATATATATATATATATATATATATATTACCAACATTATTATGTGCAGATATTGCTCTCCAAACTCAGAACATGACATATAGACCTAATTAAAAAGATTGGTTTATGCTAAAAGGCTTGTTTGTGGATTAGGAGTACGAAAGTGGTCTATATATATATATATATATATATATATATATATATATATATATATATATATATATTTTAATTTACTTGTTTGGTTGAAATTTTTTTAAAATAAAATTTAGTGTAATTTAACATGAATAATAAATGTTGTCTGTCATGAAATTTAAGTTTTGACATCAATTTTTTTTTCTTCTCCGAAGTAAAGCGAGAAAGTGAAAAATTATCATTCTCACTTCGCGCGTTTGGTTGGAGAACCACTTCCTCTCTACTTCAACAAAAAAGTTATAATTTTTCACTCACTTCAACGACTAACAAAATATCAAATTTTAGGATTTTTTACTTCTAACCTCCACTACTTCAAAGCACCAAAACGAAAAATTTTCTGGATTATTTACGTTAACTAATACCATATTTTTTGTTTATTACGCGGATATCCTGCTTTGAAACTAATTACACGAACACCCCTCTCATTTAGAAAAAAAAAACATAGAGATAGTTAGTATTATACCTTTTTATAGAAAATATAAAATATAGTGGTACCC
The DNA here is from genome assembly GCA_036927795.1 of Iris macrosiphon. NCBI lineage: Eukaryota > Viridiplantae > Streptophyta > Magnoliopsida > Asparagales > Iridaceae > Iris > Iris macrosiphon. The sequence goes on from JAYESA010000005.1 coordinate 303,564,261, forward strand.
CATGTAATCAGTTTTAAAGTAGTAGTAGTATTCCGTAAAATAAACATAAAACATGAAAGTAGTTAACATAAATAATCCAAATTTTTTATTTCGTTCCGTTTTGTCGCAATACATATGTAAAATATCGATTTCTAGATTTTTTTACTTCGCTGTTCCTTGCAAGGGTTTCTCAAGAGAATTTATGGCGATCAAGAGGATATTTGCTCAGAATTTAACTATAGAGCAATCTTTGTATTGCTAAACAAGAGAGAGGGATAATAATATTCAAAATAAAACCTAGATTAGAGGCGTGTATGGAAAATTTAAATTGGGTCAATTCAAGGCAGTGGTGCATGACGTCTATGCTGAAAGAATACCGACACAAAAAAAGGATTAAAAGAAGACTAGGCATATAAAATAAAGACATTTTCAGAACCAACCATATTACACAAATGTATACATAATACAGATATGGGAGAACTGTTATTTCGTGTCCATACAATATAGCATGTATTTTATGATGATTTTCCGGCTGCAAAATGTGCATGGGTTAAAACTTAGGTAACTTGAAAATCTTTGCCTTTAGAGTTATTTATGCTAACTATTTCTATATTTTTAATTTATAATACTGAGTATCCTGTTTTAAAAAAGTTACACTGATCATTCCTATTTTTCTGATTCATTACACGAAGTGTCCTTATTTTAAGATAAAAGTAAAAAGTTATAATACTATTCCTATTTTTATTTTTATTTTTTCTAAAGGAAGGAATTGTCAGTGTAATTTGTTCAAAAACAAGAATTAGTGTGAATAATCCTATAATATAAGTTATATGTAATTTGGAAATCTTTAGCGCTTTGGTCAGTTAGTATAATGCAATATATGATTGAGCTATGAGAAGCATAAGACCTACAACCAGTAAAAGTAAAAGCCACTCTAAGAGCATCATTAATTAGTAAGGGTCATTACAGATTCTATTTTTTAGATTTAAAATGTATGAGCTTATTTTGTAGAATAATAAGTCTCATTTTAGTTCTAATTCTAGATTTTGAGTCACATTTCACTCATGGAAGCTATATGTTGTGTCTTCCAATTTCTAGATTCTAGATTGTATGAACCCATTTGTAGATTAATAAGTTCCAATTTGAAGTCCAACTTTCTAGATTATAAATTTAAAATTAAATTTTTTTTTTTATATCAATTTTGAATCATACAAACTTTAAGACCGGAGCTCACTTTATCAATTTTTACTATTCACATATAAACCCAATACATTATATATTTATCTTTTTATTTAAAACAATTTTAGATTTTAAATTGTATTGGAGAATTTAAACTTACTAATGATGTTCTGAAGAGAAGAATAAGAAAAGTCCTGGTGAAAAATCCTTCTTCTACATTTCTCCAACACTACCCTACTTGAGAAAGAGAGGAGAGGAGGAAAAAGAAAGAAATCTCTGGATACCAATCCCTGAACTCGTGTCTGTTAGCTGATTTTTCAAAGGTTTTTTAATGAAAATGGTTTCTGTTGGGGATCATCATGTCTCATTTTTCTCCCTTCAAACAAAACTGGTACTATTCCAATCTTGTCCTTTTTAGTTTTATGACAGCTACAAAATCAACATCTACTGTATTCCTCTCTCTCTCATCAACATCTACTGTACTCCTCTCTCTCTCTCTCTCTCTCTCTCATCAACATCTACTGTATTCCTCTCTCTCTCTCTCTCTCTCTCTCTCTCTCACACACACACACACACACACACACAAAAAAGAAGAAGAAGAGAGTATATATGAATTCAGGGACCACTAAATAGAAATAACTTCTACAACTAGTAAAAGAATGACAAGTAAATAACAAGACATATTAACCGAAAATATAATCCAACAACAACACACAAATAAACAATATTTAACATGGTTCGAATAAATAACACTGACATAATTAACTGCATAAATAATACAAGGACAACAGATACAAAAATAATAATATTTGACGTGATTTGGTCAAACTCAGCCTATTCGGGACAAGGAGCGAAACAATTTTATTAAATCAATAAAAAAGCTTATAATAATTACGCATACGATATCATAATGTGAAACGCTCTTCTTACGAGTTCTTTGGCCTACTTAACAAATCATAAGAAACTCTTCTTTTGTTTAAGAACTTTAAGTCCTCAAGACTCAACATCATTGCCATGAAACTGATATTGAATCGAGTTCAAAGGATAGCACTCGGCATCACGTCATGATGGGAACGATCGTCCTGTAGGAGCGCTGACGCGGTAATTCGTGCCTAGCGGGGACGACCGATCCTATGGGAGATCGACGCGTGACATATTCAAGTCTTTAGCCAACCAGTCTTAGGGATGATGGCGGCCGTTAAATATTATCCCCAAAAAATTTCAAGTCATGAGAAATCTTGCATCGTAGAAAGTAAGCCTTCATATTGGAATCGTTTTATTTACAGAGCCAACCTCGATCCAATCGCATACTGCAATCGATGGTATGCTTCTCGTATGTCGTCCATATGTCTTGGTTGTTTTCAACCCCTAATATGCTGCTATAAGTTATCCCATATGTCCTTGGTTGTTTTCAACC